>JAFIDM010000005.1:9130935-9146334 GCA_023159025.1 Thereuonema tuberculata
GTCGTCCGCTTTAATCTTCATGGCATGAGATTACCATGGACATTTCATCTATTTCCTATGGTCTGCTTTAATCTTCATGGCACCAGATTACCATGGACATTTCACCTATTTGGTATGGTCTGCTTTAATCCTCGTGGCATGAGATTACCATGGACATTTCACCTATTTCCTGTCGTCCGCTTTAATCTTCATGGCATGAGATTACCATGGACATTTCACCTATTTCCTAAGGTCTGCTTTAATCTTCATGGCACGAGATTACCATGGACATTTCACCTATTTGGTATGGTCTGCTTTAATCCTCATGGCATGAGATTACCATGGACATTTCATCTATTTCCTGTCGTCTGCTTTAATCTTCATGGCATAAGATTACCATGGACATTTCACCTATTTCCTATGGTCTGCTTTAATCTTCATGGCACGAGATTACCATGGACATTTCACCTATTTGGTATGGTCTGCTTTAATCCTCATGGCATGAGATTACCATGGA
Source organism: Thereuonema tuberculata (assembly GCA_023159025.1). Lineage (NCBI taxonomy): Eukaryota > Metazoa > Arthropoda > Chilopoda > Scutigeromorpha > Scutigeridae > Thereuonema > Thereuonema tuberculata. Next base: position 9,131,432 of record JAFIDM010000005.1, read on the forward strand.
CATTTCATCTATTTCCTATGGTCTGCTTTAATCTTCATGGCATGAGATTACCATGGACATTTTGCCTATTTCCTGTCGTCTGCTTTAATCTTCATGGCATGAGATTACCATGGACATTTCATCTATTTCCTGTCGTCTGCTTTCTGAATTTCTACCATCACCACCAGAGGTTCTCTCATCAATAACCAGTCCTTCATTTACATATTTAAAATAATGTATCTGATTGATTGAAACTTGAATTGAAATTGTATAAATTCTCTTTCAGTTAATTTTTATACACATTCAGCTGAAGATGGCTTTGTATTAAAAAAAGAAACAGAAACTGTCCTTTACCAGTTATGCTATGATGAAAAACCTGGTTAATTTGAAAAATTTTGTAGTTTAAAATTAAGAATATTTTTAATAAAAATGAAGCGACCCGGTTTCGTTCATTTTTATTATAAATATTTTTAATTTTAAATTATTACATTTTTAAAGTTAACCAGGTGTGCCGGCTTCATCATTGCATAATTATATAAATAGCCCACGTTAAAAAGTTTTTATGATGTCTTTTACCAGGTTTTGTATTTTATTTTTATGTATGTAAACTAGCAGAGTCTATGTATGGATTAGAAAAGAGTTATTCTGATGTGAATGAAGAAGAAATGAAAATGCTGAGTTCACTTTGAATCTTTCCCAGTTGGTAAAAATAAAAATCACGTGATAGGTACAAAGTAGTGCTATATTTGAATTTTGTAACTCGAGATATCCAACTTCCCTTTCTTCTCTTCTCCACACCCCTAACATTTCAAACCTTTCCAAGTTCATAAAAAAAAAAAAAAAGTCATGTGATTATTACTAATCTACATCTATCGCGAAAATCTATAGCTATCCCGAAAACCCCGTAGAAGTATCCTTAAAAAATGTTTGTCCATCATCTCATCGTCCTCGTGTTTATACCCCACAGTTCTAGTTTTTGCCTAACGGTTAATATGTGGCGTTTTTATACACAACAATATTTTAGTTCCAATTGTTGAACAACAATTATTATAAAGTCCCAATTGTTGCCTCCGGGTGCATATGTGGCGCTTTCAAGAAAGCTCATGGTTATTTCCCCCCACCACCCCCACAATAAGAAAGCTAATTTTGTATACATTTTACATTTACTACAGTATGGAACTTACCCAAATGCAAAATTTCAAGTGTTGCATGTTGGGAAGTAGGCTAAACATTTTGAACAGAGACACACACAAACAATTCCACAAATTTCTCTTTTATTAGCGACCCCTAGGTTACAGCTTGCCTGTAAAACCGCTAGGGGACCGCTCTTGGTTTTATCCTGTGTGTCTGTCACACTCTATAGCGGCCAAACGGTTAGAGATATTCGAATGAAACCTTCACCATTGTGCTCAGCATCAAAAAGTAGGTTACTACGTGTAAAAAACCAGACCTCTAGGACCACTCCCTGACCTCCTCAAGGCGTTTTCTGACTTTTAAAGGCGTTTTTAAAAGAAAGACAACGCTTTGGGAGATCAGAGAGTGGTCATAGACGTCTGATTTTTTATACGTGGTCACCTACTTTTTGATGCTGAACACAATGGTGAAGGTTTCATTCGAATATCTCTAACCGTTTGGCCGCTACTTAAGTGTTCCATCCAGGCAGCAAGAGCTGTCCTCTAGCGGTTTTACAGGCAAGCTATAATAAGTGTTTTGTTAATAATGGGTTGCTAAAATCCAAGAAACCTGATATTGTTTTAATTTCCTTCTTATTATAAAAGTGATTGTTGCTAATCCAAAAGGCGCAATTGTTGCATGTAGTGTCATTGTTGTGATGGTTGTAGAGCAAGGGACCGTGCATGTGACTGGTGCTGCCAGTGGCGGCAGAAATTGGAAATATTGTAAGGAGAGCTTCTAACAATAACTTGCTTACGAAAGGTTGCATGCCCATTCTTGCAAAAAATTTCAATAATGGGCAAAGGCAGCATTAATTGCTGCGTTGTTGGATGCAATAGTACTTATAAAATACAGAAAACGTTCACTTTTATTCTTTTCCTGCAAGACCATTTGAATTTTTTATTTTTATTATTTGTAAATAATCTAACTTTTTGTATAAGTACATCTTTACAGAAACAAAATTTTATATAATTACCAGTATATCTCTTTCAAATTGTTTTCAAATTGGCCAAATGGTTCCACCTGGGAACCAACTAAAAATTCAAAATTATGCAGTCAGCACTTCATTGGAAATGAAAAGTCAATGCACCTACTTCGTCCAAGTTATTTACCAACTATTTTTCCCAATGTATATAAACGAAAACAAGTGCCATTCTTGAGAATCGATTCGGCTATAAATTACTTTGAAAAAGATTTGTAAAAGTAGAAGGGTAACAACAAGCTATATTTTAGAAAAGGAAATATGGCTGCCGCGTCCCAACAGTTGGGACTGCAATAGCCGCCAATGGAGCTGTAGTCGAAATCGGCCATCTGTGCACGGTGCCTTATCTGATTGTGGCGCGATGTGCGGAAAACGAAATGCTGATGCAAAGCGAGAAGCTTCACGCTTGCGTAAAGAACGGTCTCACTCAAAATTGTGTTTATAAAATTGTGCTTATTATGGGGGTCGCTTTGCTTTTGAGCATTAATTACCTTGTATTATAGATACTTTTTAAACAAATGGTCTGCATCATGTTATTTAAGAAACTAAAAAGATCGAAGTACAAGAAAAATGAAAGAAAGGATTTTTTATCTCCCTTATGTTCTTTACCATTTATTTCTCTAAACAATTAAATGTTACTTTTCATTTTACTAAATTAGCTTCATTTTCAAAGTAAAAGAATGGAAAAGGCAAAAACATTTTCCCCCATTCTATTACTTTTCTATAATGTTCTGTTTTATTTACTGTACTTTTTTAAACTTGCGTGGCTACCACGTGCTACTATTGATTCGGTCTAAGTTTCAAGATTGATCTGTGGTTTAACATTGCTCTGAAGCTATTTATCTTAGAAGGCTGAAACATTAGTAAAAAGAAGATTCCTATTGCTTTTGGTTCAGGTCGTACCAACAGATAAGTCATGAAACACCAAAAACATCTGCAATTCAAACCTGATCCCTCAAAAACAAAAGAGAATCATCTTCCCTGTAATTCATTCTCTCTTCTCAGTTGATCTTTGAATTGTTTAATTATTTATTTCTTAAGTTGTTTTTTTTTTTTTACAACTGTTCCTTTGTACATTTTCTGTTTTCTTCTTTTTCTTGTTAATTAACTTTAGCTGAAATCTGACCGAGCCGGTCTTTAAAAGTTGGCACATCAACTATATCTTTAATTGAAGTAAAATAAAATGCCAGTATAAACTTACGAATTCTATTTTTTTATTCGTGGGTCCAGTAATTGTAATTGTATTAGTTTTAAGATTTAATTCATTCTCTTTATTAATGGAATCAGACAATTGAAGAGAAACTACACCATTGATGCCAAAATAGAGACTTCAGTTTTCAAGTAGAAACATTAACATTTCTTCCACAAACCTAACACCATTATTCAAATGTCTTTGTTTCGTTAAGTGACTGTTTCTCATTAATCCAGTCTTTCTGGAATTTTCCATACAGCTGGGTCGTCGTGAGCTTTATTTTTTTCCTGTATTTACTTTGACTGTGTGACGTGATGTTCGTTGGTTTTGAATCAACAACAATTAACCTCAACCGAATCCTAATATCTGCTGTTGACTCAGTTTTTCAACGACTTGCAAATCAGTGGGGACCCATTCGTCTTCTCCTTCCTGTCTTTTGTTCTTGGAAGACACTAGAAAAAAGCTTTTTTTTTTCTCTCACTATTGAAAACGAAAGTAAAACTCATTGTAGTGAAAGCTGAAGTTTAATCCATTTCCAATACAAAGCATAGACTATTCGTCTGTCTGTTCAGCTCCAATTCAGAAATTACAAAAACCAGAAACAAGGAGTCTATGTGAGTAGTTAATGAGAGATTAAGTTTTAGTTAGAGGTATACTGAGATAGGATGAATATTCTAGCTTACAGTGATACTGATGCATATTTTATATTTTCATTATAAGCTTTATACTTAGACTTCTTTTTACGTAGAAATCTAACTCCTTTTCTCCTTTAATTAGAATTATTCATCAAGATGGCGCGAAATAGTACCTACATCAATTAGCCATTTAACAATTGCAGAAACATGAGAATACGACGTTATTTCGATAATACTGCGGATGTAGTATCAATACAAACCATTATCAAAATATATCTTAGATACTGTTTGGTTTTGTTTACGAGAGCCTTCAACGCTTTTGCGCATGCGTAAGATCACCTTCGATTTCTTCAAAATAGGGGCGAGGATAAACAAAGATGGGTTGTTTACTTTTTATAGTGTTAGTTTACTAGTAGCTGCATTCTATTTGCGCTTTTCGGGAAAAAATTATAGAAAGAATAAATACTATTGCAAAAACGCTCCTTCGTTATTTTTTTCTTAAAAGCGAAAATGTCCAAAAGAATTTCTTAGGCAAGTACCCATCTCAGTGTATCACCCCTCTGCGGAGTAAAATCGTCCGGCAGTGGTGGCTCTGCCTTTCAAAACCGCACAGTAGCCTATATGTATAGTTTTATGTACCGAACCTAATAGTTTTATGATTTTTTTTTATAGTCATATGTATCCTTCAATTCAAAGCCCAGTTATATGTTTCTCTACTTTTTCGAACTCGTATAAGGATGTTTTCAATCTTTGGAATTATGTAAAATTCATTGTATTAACCAACAAAGGTTCGTTATATAAAATAAAACTAAGTGAACACCAATTGGCATAAAGGAAATATGTAAAGTTTCCATACTTTTTTAGTAGATCTTTCCTTCTAAAGCCTCTACTATAAAATATTCTAAACATCTCACCAAATTTAAATGTAAAAAAACACTACATTTAATACAAAAAGCAAATTTTCGAAAAGATTACGTCTTTTCTTTCTCAAGCCTATATAACAATAATTTGAAGAACAATACTCTAAATTACATTAAATTCCTCGAGAAAATATAAATAATATCATTTAGTTTCAATCTTTGTTTCTTTAACAATAATATACGACATGGCTTAACAATTTAGTTCTTTGATTGTAACCTTATTATTACATTTTGTGCATATTTTATCTACAAAACTTTTAGCTAATCTAGTGAAAAATTTCTCTATTTCCATACCATCATTCCTATTCATGTTTTTTCTTTTTGTGTTCCGGATACACATGCTTTTATTATCTTTCTTATTTTGTATCCGGAACACAAAAAGAAAAAACATGAATAGGAATGATGGTATGGAAATAGAGAAATTTTTCACTAGATTAGCTAAAAGTTTTGTAGATAAAATATGCACAAAATGTAATAATAAGGTTACAATCAAAGAACTAAATTTTAAGCCATGTCGTATATTATTGTTAAAGAAACAAAGATTGAAACTAAATGATATTATTTATATTTTCTCGAGGAATTTAATGTAATTTAGAGTATTGTTCTTCAAATTATTGTTATATAGGCTTGAGAAAGAAAAGACGTAATCTTTTCGAAAATTTGCTTTTAGTATTAAATGTAGTTTTTTTTTACATTTAAATTTGGTGAGATGTTTAGAATAAAGGAAATATGTCAAGAATGTTTATATAAAACATATTATTCAATTATTATCATTGTAAATAACACAGCACATGTTGATAGGAACTAACGGTTTCCAACAGGACTGGAATTGTAACAAGGAAATCTATCTATATTTAAAGAAAAGTATATATAAGTATATATAAAGAAAAGTTGACTTTTTCTGACCCTATCTTCTCCGACACCATAAGACACAGAAATACAAATAAGGTAGATATAGTATTGAGGATGCTCACATTTTCATTTTTATCTACGTGGGTCAACTGGAAGTTACGTGACTTACGGTCAAAGATCTCAGAGTCGGTCTCCGAGACGCGGGTAGTGAGAAAGTGTTTGCGGTCACGGGTGGTGAGAAAAATGTCTCAGAATCCAAGATCACGCGATCACAGGTTTGCTAGCAAAATAAATAAATAAATAAATAATTAAACAAACAAAATATTCCATACTTTTTTTACGACAATCTTAAGTCCCAAGAACTGCAAGATCTTAGAAGCCGCGGAGTCTTTCTGATTACCCTGAAATCGTTTTTACTCGTAATGTTCTATCATGTGTGGTACAACAGTATGATTTTTTTTCCTTATTTTTATAATAGTTTTAAAATATAATTTCAAGTCTAACTACAGTATCCATCTGTCCACCCGTCTGTTTATGATGAAGACAATTCAAAAACTACTTATTACAGAATTTGAAACTACTAATAACTTTATATTTAAGATAACATCTCTTTTTCTTTAGATAATTTTTGAAAATACATTTAGTGACTTAAGGCGAAACCAAAACTCCCGAACTACCTCAGAAAGCTGAAATTCATTTTTATATTTTTACAGAAATAAGTTATATTTTTTAAAGTAAAATAGAAATAGAAGGCGGGAAAAAATATTTTCAGTTCTGTGTGTTTTCGAAATAAATGATTGACATTTTGCTCTTTCAGTGGCGAAGGAAACTGTTGACAGATGTTGCTGTAGCCTTAATCTCTGCTAACAGTTGACAGACATGATTCTGTGTCATTGTCATGAAAAAAGAACAAATTTCTCTAGGTTAATTTTTTTTTTTTTTTTTTTGACTTTTTAAATGTGACTTTTTTTTTTTTGTGTGTAAAGTTAAATAATTTGTAGCTCATTTTTAATGCGAGAAATATAAACGTATTATAGTGTATAATATTCAATATACACTTACAAAAAACTTACATACTGTTCGTTTTCGAAAGCCAGAATTACCACTGGCGGACGATTTTACTCCGCAGAGGGGGTGATACGCTGAGATGGATACTTTCCCAAGAAATTCTTTTGGACATTTTCGCTTTTAAGAAAAAAAAGTAACGAGGAGCATTTTTGAAATAGTATTTATTCTTTCCATAATTCTTTCCCGAAAAGCTCAAATAGAATGCAGCTACTAGTAAACTAACACTGATAAAAAGTAAACATCCCCTCTTTATTTCTCCTAACCCCTATTTTGATGAAATCGAAGAAGACCTGACGCATGCGCAAAAGCGCTGAAGGTTCTCGTAAACAAAAACGGACCATAGTTATGAAAATAATGGAAATTATCAGTTTCTTAATCATTTCAGCCTTTACTTTATGTAACACATCTTAGATAGAGAGTGTGAAGACAGTTTGTTGTCCATAAATCAGATTTCAAGTGCAATTCAATGACTCAAAATTACTGCGGAAATGGAATGTAAGGAAAATTAAAAGTATACTATTATATAATAAAACACAAATACATGATAAATTACTGCCGTTATTACTTTAACTTTAATGTGTGAAGAAAATATTTGAAATAATAGACGGCTACCCGTCGCTTCGCTCCAGAAGCCTCGTATATGTATGTGATTAGATTAATGCATCGAAACCAATAGTGAATTAATTCAAATAACACTTTACATCAAGTAACACTTAACAAGTTTAAGGTAAGGAAGTAACATTCACATCAGAAGAAAAATCATACACGCACTTGAATAAAAAAATCACTGATCGGGTTGTTTGTCGTTTTTTTAAGGGATCAGAGCTGTAAGATACTGGGCGGATCCAGCTGATGAAGGTTAGGAAACCTGAAACAGCTGTTCTGGATTCCCGGTATCGAAAACACTAAAAACAGATCAGGGATTCATTATTTATGTGGGGGTATGTTTTTTCTTGTGATTCAAACTAACACATCTAAAAAGAAAAAGAAATTAAGTTGAATTCTATCAAATACCTGCAATACAATAATTGCAATTCTAAACTTTTTTTCTGTATACAATATTTTTGTTTTTACATTGTGAAATATTTTCTTTATCTAAAAACACTACTAATGAGTTGACCATGCAACAAACTCCTGTTGCCTGGCAACGCGCGTGCGACAATTGATCGTTGCGGACGTACTCACGCACACACAGTTTTTTTAATAATGTTGATTTGAGATTTAAAGACATTTTTGCTGAGACCCGTGTACTGATTAAGAAGTTACGAAAAAATGACAGAGAGACTTGTTTTACCTTCATAAAGTAAGTCAAATGGAAATGAAATGGAATAAATAAAAATTTATAATTCAAATTTAATGACGGCTTATGATTTTGTCTGGATTATTCCTGAAAAATAAAATGACCATACGATCCCTGATAAACAATTGCTACAAAATAAATATTTTAGTTAAAATTTCCCGGAATTTGAACTTTGTTTGTTATTTTTGGCAGTGTCTTTTAATACTTTGCTTGTGAAGTGATAAACCTCAACGAATTCCTTGGAAGACCTCAGGTGAGTCACTTTGAAACATTTCCAAATTCCACCAATCAGATCCCCTTAGAAACAGCTTCAAAAGAATTACGTAAGAGAAAACCCAAACCAATGTGTTGGTGCATTAATAAGAGAGAAAAACAGCGGAATCAATTATTACGCTGTTGTCCTGAGGTGTGGAAACACCAATGGTTAACTACGGAATTCACAAAGGGACATTCATGAAAGACATCTGGATGGGAACAGATTGTGAATGATCTTTTACTGTTCGTTCATTTAAGCATTTAATTTTCATTACTACGATAAAGCGCTTCAAAGAACCGGTAGCCTATTTTGTTAATTCTTTCTTTTACTTTTCTACAAAAAAAAAATGGTTTATCAAATCAGTCATTCTGTTTGGCTGTTATAATTTTTAAACAACACAGTGGATCTTCTGTAAACTTGGCAAGGACATTTAAGGACTTGAGACTATCTAACTTTCAAGTTTGAAATTTATTCTGTGTGGGACTCGCTGTGAGAAACTAGCGAGAAAAGAAAGATTTAAAAACCAAACAAAGGTGTTACGATGCACATTGGTCTTTTTAATAATCCTGTTATATAAAAGCGCGCGCAAATATATAAAATTAGTTCGATTGAAGCAATTTAATTGAGTAATGCCATTAATATTTTTGTATTCAATAAATGGGATCAGTCACTTCTATCCAGTAGATTCTATTCAAACGATCACATTTCATTCGTAGGTTTTCGTAGAAACTGAAAAAAAAAACAAAGAAAAATAAAATCAAGGGGAAAAAAATGATTTCCTATCTACAAATAACAATTAAAAAAATATAAAATATAATTAATAAAAAAAGTGATAAAATATAATTAAGAAATAATTTTTAAAAATGTAAAATATAAATGAAAAAAAAATGAAATAAGATAAAAAACAAAAAACAAAATTGCCATGACCAGTATTCGAACTTGGATTTAACGGACTAACAATATTACGGTCATGGATACGAGAATGAGATAAATAATATTACTTAGAATGTCTCTAAGATGTTGAACGAACTCTATCTAAAGTACAGGATGGTGCAAAAGTCACTACCCATTTATCCATTTATCGCTACAACATATACTTTCTAAATAATTACTATCCATAGTGATTTACATCTACTTTGCATGTTCAAATTGTCTTCCTTCCGAATTGATACGTGGCTGAAGGAGTCCAGAGATAAACTGCAAAGTTGTCTGTCTTATCAATGTCATCGAAAGGCTTATTCAATGGATGCTGTAAGGTCTTCACTGATCTTCGTTTCACTTTGTCTTTGACTAAACCTCCCCAAAAAGAAATCCTTAGGAGTGAGATCTGGAGACCTTGGTGGCATTTCAATTGATCCTCTCCTTCCGATGACTTTCCCATGAAAACTTTCCTCACAACGGTGTGGAAACCGTCATATTGAAAGCACAAGGAATCAACATTGTTGTAATGCATCTGTAGTCCTGGAACTACGTACATTGACAGCATTTCCAAATAATTCTGACCAGTCACAGTGCCATCAAAAAAAAAACATGGTCCGAGTATTCCGTGGTATGAGATTCCGAAGATTGTAGACTGCTTTAGGAGTTGGTGGCAGAGAAATAAATGATCTTTCCATTGATTCATAATCCTAAATTATAATCTCTTTTATACCACGTTTTCAAGACAAAAATCCTTTCTTCCCTTGGACACATTATTAAAATAAAACAGTTGATTACATTGACTAGCAACGCACTCTTGCGGCTGACATTAAAATTAAAGCTCCACACCAAATATTCCGATTGCAAACAAGTGCAGATGCTGCAGTTAAGAATACTTTTTAACAATGGGTAGTGATTTTTACGTCACCCTGTATTATCACGAGACCAGAAAGAAAGTGACCGAAAATCGAAACCGTATTTTTCCTCACCTCTGTAAGTCGTAAAGATTCCAATAAGGTATCACTCATGTCTGTCTGACTTCTAGTTTGGGCTTTAGAGGTGGTGGTGGACCGAACAATCCCTGCCTTTGTGTATGCGTATCGTTAAAAATAAATTTGAAGGATAACATTTTCGGAAGCTATGTTTTACGTTCTATCATAAGCCGTAAAATGTTTTCTTCAAATTTTTTACCTTTGAAATATTAATGAAATCAGCAAATACTGATATACAGGGTGTCTCCGAACTCATGTTACAGAAGAATATGGTGTATAAAGAGGATACAAAAACAGTTTTCATTAAATAATGTGTGTCCGATCATGCACCGATATGGCGCTACAATCGTTTTAGTGTGTGGTTGTTGGTCATCCGCAGGAGGTAATCGAGATTTCATCGCATGGCCTGCACGATCGCCGGAGCTTAATCGGATTGACTTCTTCTGTCGGGGCTATATAAATAGCCTCGTGTACATCACACCTGTCGATACAGTCGATGAACTGCGTCAACGATTTGTCGAAGCCTGCAACACTATCCGTTCATCTGGCATTTTTGAACGAGTGCAGCAGTCAATGCTCCAACGATGCTACTATTGTTTAGAACAAGAGGGGCGTCACTTTGAACATCTTCCCTAACGCACAACACTTCAGATAGGCAGGTGGCAATGGCCCTTCCATGATTATCTACCAGCCAAAACACTGGTAGAACACACGACTATAATCAGTGCAAGATCAGCCACACATTATTTAATGAAAGCTATTTGTTTCCGTCCCTCTACCTACCATATTGTAACAGTTAATATATAAATATTTTTAGAAATCATTTCTTTATATTTATCTGTATTTTATTCATTTTAATCTTTACCGTTATTTATTTTAAATCATTCGTTTTCTATTTCCGAATTATTGCTGTTCTGTTTATTTTTAAATTCCTTTCCGTTACAGACGTTTAATTAGTTAATTCATTTGAATTCATTATATTCTCGTCCAATCACTACAGCGTGTCCACCAAGAGTTGAGCCTTAGCCACGCCTATGTCACGTGGTAGGCGAAGAGTCCAAGAAGTCATTTGAGGGGTCAGTGTGATAGTTTTCCATTTTCAGGGGAAATGCACAGATTTTGTTTCTTGGTTATAACAGAGGAATTGATGATGTAAAATACGACATTATATATCTATTTTTCTTACATCTAATAATAACTATGTTATATTTTAACTGTAACGATGTATAAAACTGATTTGCTATTTAAGAACTGTTATATTTATACTGTTTCTTATTTATTTAAATTATGAAAAATCGTAATTATATATAAATTATGTTAATTAATGTAAGTAATAAATATATACCCTTCATGGTAATAATGTTTTATTTAACAATTAACTGCTGACAGTTAAAAAAAAAAAGCAAAACTTGTTTAAAAACAATTCCGTAAATTCCTCAGAGCATTTACGAATATCCAAATTAAGAATATTGGCACTTGTTGTAAAAGATTAAAAATAGAATTAGATTGACAATAATAATAATAACTGCACGAATTACAATGCAAGTTTTGATATAATGGAAATGAAAACAAAACTAAAATAATATAATATTGTTTGTAATAATAATAGTCAATCAAAACACCAAAATAAAATTGTTAGAATAATCAGCAATATTGCAGGTGATGATTTAAATTTTTAATAATGAAAGATCGTAACTGTTTTTAACGAAATTACAAGCACTAATTCTTGACTTTTTGCCCTCACCCCTATTGTGAAATGTCTTCTCCGTTTGAAGAGGCGTGGCTAAGTCTCAAGTCTTGGTGGACACACTTTATGTATATTTTTAATTACTTATCCAATGAAATTCAACTTTGTAAAATCTATAAAAACCCATATTTTATGTTTAATAAATTAATTCGATTCAGTTACAAAACTTGATTCGTTGTTTCTTCGCTCCTACAAGACTCTCCCACAAAAACCATTATTCTTCTGTATCATAAGTTCGGAAACACTGTGCGTATTGTCTAACTCCAATCAATTATAATCATATCACAGCACGAGCAAATATAAATAATGAATAAATTAATAATATAGATTATTAAACTAATTAAAAGGCATTGTTAGATATTAATGGAAAATCATTGTTTCATTCTAATTCTCTTTTAAGGGGAATTTGTCTCTTTTAAGGGGAAAATTTGGAATTTTGCCTGCGCAAATTTCTTCACAGCGATTGTACATGGAAAAGTTTCAAATGTAAAAACTAGAAATATGGTCTCCTTCAATGACATGTTAAAACCCATTCAGTGATTCCAAAGTTAATAGAAGATACAGAATGAGGACTAAATGAAACAATTAAAAAAGCTCCAAAGAAAGTAAAAAACTTCAATGGATGAGACCAGATTATTCACAAGTGATATCCTGGAACAGCTGTTTCACGCTCTTTGGCGATCATCAGCCAGGGTCTCATTCATTGTTGTTTTTTATCATTCCAAATGTGCAGTTTGAAGTCTTATGCTTTAAAAAAATTCATTGAGGCCGCTCTCGCTGGCACATGGATTTTCTCACTGGTTTTTTTCATTGGTGAGTTTTTCGTTGTGTATTTTTTCCTTTGAGGCATCACTGCGCTTCCGATGTAAAGTAAAAAACTTGTTTACCACATGTTAACGTTGACTCTGTAAAGTTGTTTTAACTTAAAATCCTTTTTAGTTTATCTCCTAAGGAAATTAGGCTTAAGAAATCAGTGTGTCGGTATGTATGTGAGTCTTTCATTTCCACAGTAGCTTTTTAACCGCTGGACGGATGAAACCAGACACAGAGAAGAGAGGTTAGTATTTGAAAATGTCTTTATTTGTTTGGATTGCTTTGGAGTAGGCCTTATTTAGCGCGTGAAGAGACTGGACTTTCCACCGATAAGTATTAAAAATAAAACGTTATTTTTAACTGACGGAAAATAATGGATCCCAACTGAGATCTAGTAATGGTTTTTAATCCATTTTCAATACATGAAAATTTTTATTTAATTTAAACTAATTGAATGTAGGAGATTAAAAAAGGCACTGAGATTTCATCAGTTTTCATAAAATGGAAGATTTTAAGATAGATTGATAGTATTTGGATACCGTAATTTAAAAATGTAGTTTTCACTTTAAAAACAAAACAAAAAAAATTCCATATTTCAAAAGAATCCTCTTTCAGAAATTTTTGGATAGATAATTTGGCTAAACCTAATGAGAGACCAAGTGACATCATAGAACAGCTGTTTCACGTTCTCCTCATCAGCTAGAAGTAGTCACCAGTAAACAGCGAGGTCTAAGTACAGAGGGCAATAGAAAATCGTCTGCATTCCGACGATGAATAAGAGACAGTTAGTTGTTCATTCTGGTTTTAGGTTATTTCTTTTGGAAACAAAAAACTTTCAAAATGTTATTTCTTAAAATGTCTTTCTTCTTCTTTAAAGGGATGAAAATGACAAAAACGAAATTCTCTCCATTTCCAATTGAAAAATCGAATGAATACAAATAGAACAAATTTTCCAATTTCTGAAGAAAAAACTGAATCAAATATGCGTCTAAAAGCCTAAAAGTGCGTAATGAATTTAATCGTAATAAACCTCGCGCAAATTAAGGCATTAAGGATTAAAATTGATTGTTTTTAAACAATGAGATATTAGCAGAAATAGGAGAGAAATCCATTGTTTAGATTCCAACGCTTTTCTGTGGGAATTTTTGCCGCCATCTAGCGCTAATTCCTCGATAAATAACCATTTGATTAAAGTTTTCGAACATAAAACTTAGTTATCACTAGCCTTCGAATATTCACACCAAATTGTGATGCGGTCAAAGCGGTTCAAAAGATATTAGGAAGCACAAACGGACTGATGTTCCCATAAGCCTATTTTGGAAAAATAGGTTAAATAATAGACTGAACGAAGTGGAAGCCTATTTTCATTAAAATACCTGCAAGCTTATTTTATTTTTATTTTTTAAAAGTGAAAACTATACAAACAAAAAACCTCCGTGTATTTTAAAATTATAATAACTGCTGAAAACATGCAGTAAAGATGTTTTTTTTGCTTTCTGAAAAAAAAAATAATAATTAAATTCGCGTGACTTACTTAAAGTTAGATAAAACCAATTAATTTAATGAAATCAAAACGTACGTAAATTAGTGGATTACTAAAGCTGAGGTTCTCAACCTTAAACGACCCTAAACCAGCAATGGTACATCACCTGTGACCAGAGGTGTACCAGGATTTTGGAATAGAAGGGGTTATGATAATTATAAACGTTCAACCAAAATAAAAAAAAAATAAAAACTCCACGATATTTTAACGAAAGTTGGCTTCAAATTCTTTCTATAACTTCTTTATTCCTATATTGTAATTTGTAATAATTCATTTCACTTCTCAAAATCATCCATTTCATTCACAGTTTATGGTTGCCCACCCCCATTTACCTCTGCACCTCCTGCTGGCCCTAAAATGGCATATAACTAGTCTGTCTCACATTTTATACAGACGGTTAAAAAAGTTGGAATAGAACTACTTGAATAGAGCAAGAAAATGCTTGTGAAAGGTCCACTTCAACTGCAGAAATTGCCTTGGAAATGTTGGCTCCATGCCATGTTGTATTATTACGAGGAATGTAATACTTTTGG
>JAFIDM010000005.1:9151334-9164200 GCA_023159025.1 Thereuonema tuberculata
AATTTTAGATCATATTTTCAATTTTTTTAAATTTGTAATTGCTTTACTTAACATAGAATTTATGTCACAAAAATTGTGCTCTAACTATTGCATATAAATTATTAATTCTTTTAATAATTAGACGAAATTGAATATTTTATTTATTTCCTTAATTCGCCCCATATTTCTTCCATCATTGCCAGCAAAAGTGAGAACTTTTTTTTTTTTATTTATCTTTTTAAATCTTAAAAATAATTGTTATCATAGTTTTAAAGTTTAATTAAGTAATATCAATTTATTGTAATTATAAGAAAAGTAACCTGTAATTAAATCTGAGTTAACTTTTAAAAAGAAGTGGAACTAACTTGAAATTCCTTATAACGAAACTTCAATTTTCTGAAACGATTCAATCTTCCCACAAAGTTTCGTTCTAGTAATCTTTCACTATACTTTCCTTCCTTCCTTTATCGAATTTGGCCAACTAGGGACCACGGAACTAGCTCAACCTGACAACGTCAGAGCGAAGCTAGTGAAAGTTAAGAAGGGGGACGAGATTCATATCCCGTCCAGGATAACCCTGAGATAGTAAGTCCCAGGAAGAAACGGACGAAACACAGAAGAAGAAAGAAACAGCCATGCCACCACCGGGATTCGAACCCAGGTTCCGACACAATGGCCACACGGCAGACCTCCGTCTAGACCGCTCAGCCATGTCGGAACGGCTTCACTATAGTTTATTATACATTAAATATAATTTTATCGTTTTAGGATTGCCTTGCTTTGTAATAGAGATCACTGTTTTCGGCCAAACTTCTGCTGTCTTGTTGTATTCCGTACATACACGTTTTGGAATCAAATGAATTTGACGCTGAAAGTTATGAAAACATATAAAAATGATTTCTGATTTCTAATCTTAATGAAATTCCCTGTATCGGTATGAAATTAAGATAAATAGAAAATGAGACGCACTTATTTGATAAAGATTAAAATAAATAAGATCAAACAGTTTTGGAATATTATGCATATTCCATCTTGTGCCATCAGGGACAGCACAAACATACAGGACGAAAAGTATAAAGTAAATGTAAGTGTTTATCAATATATGATCATTTTTGATCAACTGCCAAAATAGAAAACCATAGTAACTCTGTTGTCTTTCATCAGAGTAAAGATCACCAGAAAAAAATTTGCCTTGAAGGAATTTTAATCTTGATTTTCCAATACAAGTTTTATTTCCAACGTCATCTTCTTAATGCATATAAAAATGAATGTTTCTTTGTTTGTTTGTCCCGTATGCGTTCTTATACCATTCATTAGATTGCGATAAAACTTTGGTGAGTGGTTGTGAAGGTTTCTGAAGTGTTTGGCCTCTGAACACGATAGTGAAGTTCGTTTATCGAATCGACCTTCCGTTCGGGAGTTGTTAGGGTGGACAAATACGGACGGATGATGGACAGGACAAACGCAATAGCCAAAGTCAATTTCTGAACGTGTCGCCATAAAATGCATGTCTGAAATCATCAGTTTATGGCGACACATTCAGACTTTGAAGACCAATAAGTGAGTACAACTACAACATGATGCATCCCCTGAACGTTTCGCAAAACAATTGTTGGATATTGGGAATGGAACAATGGCAATCGATGAATCCACACAATGTATCACAATGCCAACAAACTTCTATAAAACCACAGCAATCACAGACAAATTGATTCACAAAGTTTTCCCAAATATCGCAATCTTTGAGTGGCATTGCAATGCATGCCAGGTACAGCTAGTAAAAAGATAAAAAGATGGCGTCTGTTATTAACATCGACAAAGACACGTCAATGGAACATCAGAAAATTGCGAGGCATTTAGTAAAAAAGTTTCCAAACGGAGACAATGGATGCCTTCTGGAAAGATCAGTCTGCCGTCATTGTGTTTCTGCATCGATTTGGCTGCATGTTCTGTATCTAGCTGCATGTTCTAGGTGCCAAAGAAATCAGCCATTCAAGCCACTTCTTGATTCTCATAATATTACTGTAGTTGGTATTGGTCTACAAGCATTAGGAGCATCGCAATTTCTTCAAGGCAAATGTTTTTCTGGTGATCTTTACATTGCCAAAATAGAAGTTCGACACTAACCAGGCTGAAAAAAATCAAGGGATTTATTTTAGTAATTTAATTCATTGAATTTATGAGATCAGTGATATTGCTTCATATGTAATTTATGTTACATCATAATTTTAATTATTTAATTTTAATCTTTGGAGACAGACAAATTGGAAAGTTAACAAAGGTGATGGGCACAGAAATAATTCTAGAATAAAGAACAACTTACGAAAATTAAAAAGATTTCATTTTTTAGGCGACCGACTGCACAAGAATTGAAATAAAAATTTTTTATACACATTAAAAAATAATAATGACAATTTCGGGGACCTGTACAATAACGGTTCCCTTCCTCGGATATCCCCTTCCCAAACAAGGAAGGGAACCTTTATTGCAGGTCCTCGAAACTGTCATTATTATTTTTTAATGTGTATAAAAAAAATTTAATTCAATTATTTTGCACTCGATCGTCTAATACGTGTATTTAAATCCGCACGTAAAATCCACCAATCAGCATTAAAGATTTCACTTTAAAGGAATTGGCACTGCTTAATTTAATTATTAAGGATAATATACCATTTCAAAACCTTAATTTCTTTCTGCTTAAAAAATATGATTTTTATGTTTGAATTTAATTATTACAATTATCAAAAGTAATGTTAAAACAATAATTATTTGATCACCATTACTAAGCAATATTTATAATCTGGATGGTTAGCTGCCACCCAAAGCTAACTGGGGATGTGGAAATGGCAACATCATGACTGCAATCAATCCTTAGCCAAAGGTTAATATTTATGATAAAAAGAAAAGCCAGAGTAAACAATTATTGTTTTGGAAAAAACAGTCCAAAGAAGCTTTTGGTTCAGCTTCTAAGGTTTTTACAGTTTGAAAATCCTTCAAAATCTGTAGTTAATTTCAAGTCAACAACTTAGTATTTATCGGAAGTGCAGTGGTGCCTCAAAGGATAAAACAAACAATGAAAAACTCACCAATGAACCATTAGTGAGAAAATTCATGTGCCTCAATGAAAGTACAGGCCTCAATGAATTTTTTTAATGCAATAAAATTCAAACTGCGCGTTTGAATTATTAATAATAACAATGGATGAGACCAAATTATTTACAAGCGACATCCTGGATCAGCTGTTTCACGCTCGTTGGCGATCATCAGCCAGTAGTAGTCACTGTAAATAACAAAGTCTTGCATTGAGGCTGGTAAGAATGATATATAGGATTTACTTTCTGTGCTTGCTTGCCTTAGCAGCGAATTTTGTCATCGAGCTCAAGCAGCTCACACTTCTTTTTGGCAAACTGCACTTCTGATCTTAAATTTTATATCATAAACACTTTAAAAAAAAAAAAAAAAAAAACTGGCCTATCACTTTCTTGGAGTTTTAGAGAAACTTTTTGTTACATAACTTTAGCTTTCTCTAATTATACTTTTACATTGGAACCAATCTTTTAATTTTTCATTCTGAGAGTGCATTAAAAGTAGCATTATAAAAATCCCTATCCATATGTTTACTGTCATTGAGGAAAACCATAAATTATAGTAATCAATGGAGTCCTCCTCATTTTTGGATTATCATAAACCACTAAGGCTTATGCAAGTCTTCATGATTTCTTTGACTTCCTGACAACATTTGGTGTTTTTGACTAGAACAAAATCATCTGTATCTTCCTTGAAAATACAGTCGGACCTCGATATAAGGTCACCCCTTGGGACCTCGCGAAAGTGACCTTATAAGCAGGATGACCTTATAACCGATTCATATGCATTTGTCAATATATAAGTATTATATAAATACATGTAAAAAATACGTATAATACGTATAATTCTTTGTAAAATTTAATACCTACAAAAATATTAGTTTGTTAGGTTATATTTTTTTAATTTAGCTGAACCAATTAAAATTAATGGAATCAGAAATTATTTTTTTAAAATTTTAATTCGGAATAAAGTTGTATACAAATAGTAATAGTATGCTCAAGCAAAGTACTGACCTTCCTTAAAATAATCCATTATACAGGACTGTTGCGATTTTGGTTTCATCTTTTGCACAATGTTTTCTAAGTTTTGTAGTTTCTGAAAATGTTCTTCAGCTCCCTCATGGCTCGTAAAAAAATGTCTTACGACATTTAATGCTCTGAGCGCTTCTGCTTGTGTCACTGCTTCACTTTTAGTATCACTATCGTTATCCTCACTTTCTAATGCATTGGAATCTAAAACTTGCGAAACAATTTCGGAAATCGAAGCTTGAGAAGTGGTAGCAATTTCATCATCAATTCTCACATATTAACTTTCCCCTTCTATAGCACAGTCGCATTTCTGAGATCTTGTATTAACATAGCTAAAGGAATATCATCTTCATCTGTTATTTCATCCACACTATTTGTAGAAAATTGAAAATAGCATGTCGAAAGCAATTTGAAATGCGTGTTTGACACCAAGCTCCAACTTTTATGAATATAAAAAATTGCATCTACCACAGAAATGTGAAAAAAAATTTTTCTCATCAATTGCTGAAATCAAGTCTTTCAGAAGGAGCTTTCTGTAGTTCATTTTCAGATATCGAATGACTCCCTGATTCAAACCCAAAACGTTTGGGTGTAAGAAAACAAGCTCAATTGATTTCAACTGAGGTATCTTGATATGAGCAGGGCAATTGTCTGCAATGAAAACAACTTTTCTTTTATTTTTCAATTAGTGTCTATCAATTAGTTTTCTCAAATATGTTAGCATTCATCCATGCTTTTTTGTTTGCATCATAATTCAAAGGTAAAGACTTAACGCAACATGGCATTTGAAATTTTCCGATAACTAGCAGTCTCAGTTTTTCAGAGCCATCCATATTAGCTCCTAAAAAAATTGTCAGTCTTTCTTTACTTTTTTTCCCCCCTACACATTTTTCTTTCTTGAAAGTAAGAGTTTTGTCAGAAAAAGAAAGAAAAATTCTTGGAATTAAATCAGTGTGGCACTGAAATCACAGACAAAAGTGACCTTATGTGCGATTACGGTATTTAAGAACTGACCATATATCCGATAATCCATATCAAAGAATTCCTATTCAATGAGCCGGGACTTTAGAAAAGTGACCATATATGCGGGGTGACTTTAAAATGAGGTCCGACTGTAATTGTCTTCTTTTTAAAGAGCTTTATGCTTCTTCCTTCGTCTTGTTCTGTGGATGGTAGACAGACATCTTCTATTCTGAAGCTGCATCTCAAAAGTGAGTAGCCAATTGATGCTGACATTTGAATTAACATACACATTTAAAAGATGTAAAAGACTATACGACCAACTTATATCATCGGAATAAGTCATGAAAGAATGGAGAAAAGATCGGATGGGGAAAATGAAATTCTTTACCCAAGATTAATAAGTACATCAAAAATTCATCAGAAAACAAATTACATTGATATAAATCTTCATGTAAAAATATGCCAATCTGCATTTTTTTCACCTTGATTGTGATGATGTTAAAAAAAAAATGGAAGTTCAAAATACATCAAACTGCGTTTAATAAATATATTAGGATTCTTTAGAACTTCAGGAAGAATTTTAAAGCTTTGAAAGACTTAGCTGATGATTAAATATGTCATAATTCATTAAAGATCTAAAATTCAGTATACGTAAACAAACTTCTTTAACAATAAGGGGATCAGTGTGGAAAAAGGAAGTGATTAGCAATACAGTAGGATCCCCTGCATCAGCTGATTCAGTTATTCATGGTTTACCATGTTCCCCCCCCCCCCCCAAAAAAAAAGGAAAATTAAATAAATTGTTCATAAATTTCAAAATGTGTACCAAGAGAGAACAGGCCATAACACCAAAATCCAGTAGCCCAAACTTGCCCAATACTTAACAACTCTTCCTATGTCCTCATATCCACACTTCCCTGTTGACCTTGCTGCTTCTAGCGCTCTCACTGTTTGCATTCATTGCCCCACTACTGTAGTGAGGCTACCAGTGTTTTTAAGCCTATGAGAAACCGTGATGTCCTTTACATTAGTGAGAAAGTGAAAATTCTTGATATGATTAAAATAGAAAAAAAAATACACTTTATTAATACTTTTTTAATGTTGGTAAGGTCTTACTGTAATTTATCAATCAAGCTTTACCATATTTATGTTTATTACACGAATATCATGTTATATGTAGCGTTTGTTCTTAACCATGGCTTCAAGTGCTTATGTAGGTCTTGGAACCTCTTCCACACGGATACAGGGGTCCTACTATATACTTAAAATGCAAGGAACACCTTTCTATGTATCAGCAAAACAACAAAACTTCATCTGATTAGCATTGGAGAATAATACATTTTGAAAACTTCAATTCTTAAAATCTAATGTTGCTGTTAGCAGTATACTTTAAGAATTGTGTGTTTCCAAACTATTCATTAATATTTTAATAGTAACTTACTTGAACCTGTTTGCGTTTAGTGTTAAATAATTTACTGAACATAATATAATCCCCTAAAAAAAGGATTATTAAAAACAAATGACTCCAATTTTTTTTAATCGGTCACAAAAGTATGTATCGGCTTCAGATGAAATTGTAAACCTAGCACTGTACTGCTCAGTACAATACTTACAATAACCTTCCCACTGTACTGCTCGGTACAATACTACAATAACCTTCCCACTGTACTGCTATGCATCAGAAGGAAGTGTAGTAGATATGTCTTTAAAATAAAGGACTTAATCCTCTATTTACATTAATAAGTAATAAATTAATGATTTGTGATTCATAAATATTTCAACATCTATTATATATATATATATATATATATATATCATGGTAGGTCAATCCATAGATTGGTGCAAGTCTACGGAACCCTAGTGACCCCACCGAAGGGCGACCCCTAGGAGAAGCCGTAGCTATACAAGAGAACAGATACTGGAGTGGTTTCCCGTTGCCTTCTTCAGGACACCATTACGGAATGACGTCAGACCGAAGAGAAAGTGAAGAAGAGGCTGACAACACAGGAAAGGAAATTGAAATATCCATGCTCTCGACCGGGATTTGAACCCGGGACCAGCACACTGGCCTCATGGCAGACCGATGCCTGAGACCGCATGACCACGGCACACATCTATTATGGGAACAAGAAAATATATCTTCTTGGGTTTTTAGCAGTAGTGAACTTGCCAACAACATGTTATTTTTTATTACTATAAACAGCAGAAAATGAGATACAGTGATTAATTAGCTTCAGTGGAGTAGAAAATCATCTTTTAGTTGATTTTGTCAAAATAGTCAAAATAGTCATTCTGTGCACTTACGAACACAAACCTGAATGAGAAAAGCTGTGTGTGTGTGTGTCTTCTACAATACGACTGGAAGAATTAATGAATCTTGAATGTTATTGAAACCTTGGGAATTGTATTACAACTTATGTGAATTTGATACCTGAATCCACATAATTTTAGGGTCCTATATTCCTACACATGAATTTTCATCTTAGTTGTGGCATTGTAAAAAGCTTCAGGTAAAAGAAATAAGAACAATCTAATAACTGTACTGAATTTTTTATAGCCTTTAGTATTATTTACAGATAAGTCGCAATAGGCTGCAGTAATTTCATTTACAACAACTAAAATGGAATACATTCTAAGTTTCTAAACATCAGTCAGTAACTACTAGCTGCTACTTTAAATTGGCCACTTCCACTGAGTGGGTGGGGGTTCTTTCAGTAACTTCTCCCAGGGTCTCCAAACAAGCATCTGACGGGCAAGAAGCATCTCATTCTCGGCCTATTTAAAATAAATAATATTTTTATTAAGTTTTGTTAAATAAAAATATAATAGATACAGGCTTTAACTGAAATAACTCCATTTGATTTAATAACTAACAAATAAGGAAATAATAACTATAATTAGAGGGGGGAAAAAATCAAATTCAGAAATGCATGATTAATGAAAGTAAATGGTGTCGAAAGAATCAAATTTACTACAATGATAAAATGCTCAAAATCCTTGTTTTAATGAAAAAGAAAAATCCTATTCTCTAAGTAAATATTTGTTCTTGAAATAGGAAATTCAGCTGTTTTTTTTTACAAAGTCGGAGTTTTGTTTTTCTGAATTTATTTAGATATGAAATTTATTTCCACTCAGAAAGTCTTCTCATGGAATTTTTGTACATAAAATAAATACCTGGAATAATTTAAGGCATTTTTTTTCTCTTTGCTGTGGAGAATAGAATAACACTGATTATGAACTGAATTTAAAACATAAATACAATGGACAATGGTTCACAGAGTTCATTGTAACTTCTGATAATATTTGCTTCACACCAATAGGCACTTTCTATCAATATTCAATCCTAAATTATACAATCAAGTGAAAACTGTAAATTCTATTTATTTACATTTGGCTGCCAACTGTGTAAATCAAGTACCTCATTGTCAAAATTCATTTGTTTTTCAAGTCCAATGACCACTTGTCAGAGGAAAATCTTCAGTTGACGTTGTTAGTGGATCTTAATAATTGTCAACACTTCCAGTTGTTGATACCATCAGTAGATGATGAGTTAAGGAGTAGACAGCGATTTATGTGGATTTTATTCACTCAAGTAAAAAAGATAAGATGTTGTCAAAGTATTCTTTAGATATCCACAGCAATTGAAGTAAATATGAAATTCTTGATGCAAGTGTATGATAAAAGTTAGAAAATAAGGTTCCCAATTTAAATGCCATCAATGCACTGTAAACACTGTACAAGAAGTTCAGACAATGGCTGCTAGGTAGAACCACTAATCAACCTCAAGCTCCGCCATCTTCCTGAAGTAGGCAGTTCAACAATGGATACTGCACTCTTTTGAGTAGACACAAGAGGGTGTGATCAGTTGCGATTTTTGTGGGCAAAAGCACCAATTCAAATTCATCAAGAACTTGAAGCTGTTTAGCTTCTAGAACATGATGACTGCAGCATGTGCAAAATGGTGTCGTGAATTTAATAGTAATCAAATTAGTGTGATGGATGAACAAAGAACAGGAAGTCCTTCCATATCAGCAGATCTTGTTGCTACAATTGAGGAATCGTTCATTTTTTTTAGAGGAAGAAAAATGTAATCTTTCACATGGACAATCCGGGACATTGTGCATGAGTGTTTAGGGTACCAAAAAGTGTGCAGCAGGTGGGTCCCTCAGCAATTGACAAGAGGACCACAAGAAAACAATATGGGTGCATCCCTCACTCATCTCCTCTGCTTGGAGGCACATGGTGAGGATTTCTTGGAGTAAATCTTTAGTGGGATGAAATATAGGTATTCCTTATTATCCTGAGACATAAGCCATGATGTGGAAGCATCCCTGATCACCCACTTCAAAGAATTCAAGACAACCAGCCATGGGAATATCATGGTGACTGTGTTTGGGACACGCATGGTGTACTTCTGTAGGATTTCAGACCTCATAATGCAAAAAGAAAGAAAATTAATGCTGCTGCTTATCAAGCCACTCTCCAAAAACTGTAGAGACTGTTCAACATAAAGTGCTTCAGTTGTCAGCCAAGGGGATGCTGCTGTTACATGACAATGTCCAACTACACACAGTGTGTGACAGTGAATCCTATGGAAAGCTGGGACTGGGAAATTCTGCAGCACCCGGCTTACAGTCACAATCTTGCACCTTCAGATTTCCATCTCTTTCCAGTGATGAAAAAAACCTTTGTGGTAAGCAATTCCAATCAGATGATGATGTCAAGCTTGAAGTGCAGGAATGGCTGCGTGAACAGATTCCCACCTTCTACCAACAGGGTTTTGATTCATAGATTTCCTACAATACAAGTGCCTCAAAAGAGAAGGCAACTATGTTGCAAAATAGCGTAGTGCTGTATCTTTTTTAAACATGTAAGTATTTTAGTAAAAATAAAGTATTAAAAAAAAAATACATGAGTTGGGAACCTTACTTTCTGACTTCCCCTCACATCTCCTTAAAAGATTAATCTATATCTTTATACAAAAGTGGATTCTTAAAATTTCAATAATAAACTTAGATAATAAGGAATTGTATTTTAAGTTATTTGTTTGATTGCCTATCCATTTCACGAATGTGTGTGTGTGTGTGTTTTATTTTTTTAATTGGTGAAAAAAACCACAAAGGCTAAGTTGCCCTAGGAACAAGGTATCAAAATGAATATAAGATGCAGAAAAGAAGAGAAATACACACAGAAGAGAGAAATAAACATCCAGTTATGGGATTTCATCCATGTTCAGACACATCAGCCATACAACAGAACTTGATTGAAAGTTTTAAGTAACAGAGCTATCCATACACTTGCAAAAAATCACATTCATCATAGCAATGAAAAAAGAGAATATTGCTTTATATAAAGTTAAAATTTTAAGGCCTTAGTCAAAGAGAATTCTACAAATAATTTTGGAAGCATATGTATACACTTTACACTATCACTGATTTACTGACATTTATGGAGCTTAAAGTCCCATTATTTGAAAAAAACTTGAAACTTTATTTGAAATCTGTTGTATACTCGTTTTCAGTTAACAGTTTCATCTCTGATGAAGATACAATATTATTTGTTGTTTTAATGTAAATTCTCTTGACAGGACAGCAAATAAGACGGTAAAAAAGAATACAAATACTAGGAAGAAAACTGATATATTTACTGAAATATAAACATGTATGTGATACATACAACATATTTCATGACAGAAGATAGTTTCATCCCATCACTGATGTTTGTCATACAGATGAGCTAAATACTGTAATTGAGTCGCATGAACCTAGAAATGGAGAGGTGAAATTCTGATTTTATGTCATTTTAGAGCTCATAAGTGATTAAACAATTCAATCTTATGATTTGACTGATAAAACTAGAAGACTTGAAATGAAAACAATAGATATAAAATAATGAGGAAAAAAATAATAAAATATAAATAAAATTTGCTGAGATTTGACTGATCTTGAAATATTGACATCCCTGAAGTCCAACTTTTTTTTTTTTAAATGCTGCCAAGGTTTACCTTACAAGGCCTCTAATTGAGATTTAATTGATGTGTCATATTGTTGTGGTGTTTCAATATTTAGGTAGCCATATTTGAAGTCTAACCTTGACTAAATATAACAATAGGGATAAAACTCCTCCAGGCCTAATTTGAATGTAAGCCTAAGTTAGTGATACAGAGCATACAGAAAAGGCTACTGATGATAATACTAAATACAGGGTCACCTTTGAGACCAAAATCAGTAATGTGTGATACAACAGCAATTGAAACAGACACGATTTTGAAGTTGTAAAGAAATTACAGTATCTGAGATAATTAAGTGTCGCCGACAACACTGTGGCTGAATCAATCTTTTCTGCTAGTTGTTGTAATTGCACCTACGACCTTCCTTGAGAGATCTTCTCAGGAGATCAAAAGCTTTTGACATGCACAAGTCCATCGAAGGCTGGCTATTAAGTTTGATTGTCAAATGCAACTACAATCAGATGACAAAGACTATAATCAGGTGATCTTTTTGTTATGTTTCGAGAAGATGATGAGAGCCATAAATGGTAATAATGATCATGGTAGATTATTAATACACTTGCCAAAATGTCTTAGAGAGAAGAAAACAGAAACTGCTCCTCTACGAATAGATGGTTGAGACTGATGCCCTAACAATACAACAAAAGGAGATATGCCACTGAGTGCACAACGGGAGTAACAGATTAGCAAATACAAAAGAAATGGTGGTGAAACCGGAGATAACGGTACCAGCCTTCATGGAAGTTTTTTTTTTCAAGTTGTGAAGTTATGGGTGAGTTTGCACTATATTCAAAATGGCGGACACTGTGACAATGTGAGTGCGAAAAATTTTAAAGGAGAAAAATTGTTACTTTTCTAACCTACAGCTAATTGCAATGGAGTGAGAAATTGTTTCAAAAGTTACCAACAGATGCATCTGCAACTGATGATGCCTTACTTATTGTAACCTACAAGACCTCACTTCCCTAACCGACAGCTAACTGCAATTGACATATCCTGCAATTGACGATACTTTACTTCGCTAACCTACAGCTAATTGTAGTAAACACTGCTTGACCTCACAGGAATCCAATTTGTTTTGAAAGCGAATTGTTTTGTTTAGGAAATTGCTTGGAAGTTATTAAAACAAGTGCACATCTTATTTTTCTTTGTCCGCAGTGTCTGGCGGATAAATTGCTCCAACCGACTTCAAGAATGACGAAAACATCTCCTTGAAGTTGGACTGGAATTGCCGATGCCACATAAATTCTCTCCCCACACTTCGGACACTTATTCTCTTTAGCAAATAACCCAACATCCATACGAAAGTCAATTACATCTTTCTTACATCCATCTGTCAGACGTCCAAGAAAAATAAAGTCACATTTATCCGCAGACAATCTTTCAGAACCATTCATTTTTACGCAGTGTCAAAAAACAACTCGAACTGTGAAAGATGTTTTCTAAAAGAACAAAAAACACTTGGTCTGAAAATCATGTGGCGTTAAAAACAATATTTGGGTATCGCTCCGCGATGATGCAACTGCAAAACAGCACTGAACCATGTATCCTTACGAAGACGTTGATTGGCTTATACCGTATTCTCCAGTTTAGCTGAAATAGTTTCAGATAACTTGCAGATGTAGCCCAAACCAAATGTGAAGGAATGATCAGAAGAAATGTGTCAGCATATTGTAATAGATTATTCTGACAATTCCAAGTTACTCCATATAATAATTTGCCTTCAATTATTTCAACTTCATATTATATTTTATACATGATGGAAACTGTGATCCCTCAAAGACTAAAATCAAGAAAAT
>JAFIDM010000005.1:9164600-9192472 GCA_023159025.1 Thereuonema tuberculata
AGTGCTGCCCAAGGTTTTGGAATCCACATTTTGTTGTTGTTTTTTATTTTCTTGATTTTAGTCTTTGAGGGATCACAGTTTTCATCATGTATGCTTAATACCTCCTTTCGTATGCCTTTTGAGTCCTGCACTAGCTGATTAGCTCTGGCTGAGGAGAGCCTAATAAGCTCGAAATGGTCGTCCCAGAGTATCAGCTCGACTCAAAAGACATTCTTATTTTCATATTATTTATTTATTTATTTATTTTACTTTATAATTCACTAGAATTAGAGATTTTTCACCCTACATACTTAAAAAAGAAGTTAAGAAATTGAAATTGCTGTTATATATGAAGGGTTGTTCTGGATCTCTGGAAACAATTTGCGTAAGTTGTTACTTGCCTGTGATACCCATAACATGCATATATTTAGCAATGGTGATGCAGTTGTTCCATGTGCTGATCAGTGGGGAAATCTCGTGTGGCAGCTCGTTTCAATAGAAATTTCGAAGCAGTAAAGGGCTATCAAACTGAACATCATTGACTGATGAGACATGGATTTTCAACAGCAATGAGTCACTGAAATTCGTTTTAAGAGACGCAGAACAACCTTCCATATTTCCAGTGCATAAGATGAGTTACAGGATTTTGAAATCATTATTTTTTTATTCTTAACACATTAATAAGCTAAAAAAACAAAACAAAACAAAACATATATTAGTTTTAGCAATGATCTATTTTATGAACAGATTACTTTATGAACAGATTACTATCATTTTGCTCTGCAAATGAAGTTTTCCCGTTTGTTTCACTCTAAATAAAAACAATAAAATGAATTGAGAACAACAAAGAAACTGATTATCCAATGAAGATCAAGACAGTAGCAGCATTTAACAATTTGCCAAGTGTTGACTTTCACAAAATTACGGAATAATTCTAATTATATCTTCAGATTTCAATGGCAAGAACTAGATCTATTATAATAACACCTTTAGTAAATGTGTTTGTTGAGAATTCTGAAATTATTTATTTATTTATTTATTTATTTATTAGCAAAAATACACCCCATGCTTCTCTCGGGATACAAAAAAAGAGTTGTTGTGATGTGGATGATGAAGAAATTGTAATTGTGAAATCACTTTGAAGGTTTTTCAGTTGGTAAAAAAAGTCCACTGGTAGCTAAAATTAATGTTATATTCCTATTTTACAACTCAATAAATCCTAGATACGAAATATCTTTCCCAGTTGGTAAAAACATCACATGATGATTACAATGTTACATTCTGATTCGTAACCTTAAAATCCAGTAAAGTATCCTTCAGTAAATTTTCCTCCGCCCCCTCCCCGTTTACAACTCATCCCCCAATTAAAAAAAAAAAGAAAAGAAAATTCATTGAAGCAGTTTCGGAGAATCGCATACCGTCAAGAAAGTTTACTCAAGAAACAGCTCTAGTGTGAAGACAGAAGTGAGGTAATAAGCCTTACTTTAGAATTATACAAAAGTGTGAAGGGTATTAAATAAGAGAGAGAGGGAGATGTATCCAGATTTCAATTGTAGCCTGTTATTTCCACAGGGTCCTAAAAAGTAATTCTGCAAAGTTTAGTCCAATCCGTCAAAGGGCCTAGGAGTCTATAGCAAACAAACAAACATCCTCCTTTATTTATATTATAGATACTGTTTTCAGTTTTCAATTTTCCCGTAGTTCAAATGACAAATGCATTGCTGTTAGGTAGAAGTCATTCTTAAGAAAACAAATTGACATATAATTGTTCCATACCTTTTTTGTAGGTCCTTTCTCCTACAATATTTATTATAATAAACATTCTTCAACATCTCACAATTAAACATAATACACAGAAGCTCGGTTTTAACGCGACCTTTCGGATCCAAGATCTCGAAGATCGCGATATAACCGCGATATAACCGAACTTTTATTACTTCGCGACGTCAAATGTCGTATATCGCACCCTATTATCGCCCACATGATTCCAAATCGATTTAAAATGGTCATTTTGTGATTACCTACATCATTCAGAGCTATGTGAGAGAATTTTATATTTATAAATATATAAATCATTACCTTTTCAACACTTTGATGGGTTATATTATCCAAAATCGATTTGGCGCCGCCATCTTGGCATCTTGTACAAACGACGAGTCACGTGGATCGAAACTAGGTATTCATACGCCTATTAGATTACATGGGCCTCTTTACTGGTTGTCATTGGCAGAAAAACAAATCTCGATATTCATTTTGGTTAAACGAAAAAGTCTGTGATTCTGGTATTTTTTAAAAAATATATTGTACTTGATGCATTTTCGTGGTATTAGGGTGGGTATAGAGTCTCATTACTATAACTAATAAGGAAACAAGCATATTAATTTACCCTTTGATTTGATTTTAGGCGAAAAAACGGTAAATTTTACAATTTTACAATTATACACCTTTTCCAAAATAGAAGGGGTCCAAGACCGAATTCGCGATATAAACAACCGCGTTATAACAAGAGCTTCAATGTATTTTACATTTATTATTGAAAGCAAATTTTCGAGGTGAATGTGTGTTCACTCTTTCTCAAGCCTATTTACAACAAAAATAGGCTTGTTGTAAATAGCCTTGAGAAAGAGGGAACGCATATTCGCCTTGAAAATTTGCTTTCCATAATAAATGTAAAATATTACGTTTAATTGTGAGATGTTGAAGATCTTTTATTATAATAAATTGACATGTTGATGGATGAAAGAGTAGAAAATATCAAAAGTTAATTTTCATTAACTGGAGTTTGATCAAAACCCTAAATAATGGATATCAAATTCTGGGTATAATGATCTTCAGTGCTTTGTGAGCCATTCTTCTTCATGGGGTATGTTTTGGGTAAAATATCCCTGGGATGTTTTAACATGTTTACATATAACAGAGCGACCTTGGTCTTTATAGAATACAAA
Source organism: Thereuonema tuberculata (assembly GCA_023159025.1). NCBI lineage: Eukaryota > Metazoa > Arthropoda > Chilopoda > Scutigeromorpha > Scutigeridae > Thereuonema > Thereuonema tuberculata. The sequence continues at coordinate 9,167,525 of JAFIDM010000005.1, forward strand.
GTCATGATTTATAAAGCAAACATTTTAAAATGAATTCATTGATTCGCTTTTACCTGCAAAATAAGTTCTTCAGCTAAACCACCATTGATCTTCTGCTCCATTTGAGCAATATCTGGCTCCTAAGAAAAAGAAAATGTTAAAAATCAATTAATTTAAAATCAGTTGCACTAATCATATAGAAATGTGTTGGCATACAGCTTCAAGAATAGAATTTAGAGAAAGAAATTGAAATTTTATGAGTTAAAAGAAGGGCTGTGGAGCCAGTCAGTAAAACTATACCAACTTCGACTCCTAATAAATTTAAATTGTAATATAAATAATAAGTTACAATTTCCTATTTCACAGATAATAATTTGATTAATCTATTTTTCCCCCCAGATTACATTTTCAGGATATATTTTAATTTCAAGTTCTTTGCAAATTTCAAAACATAACATATTTTATGATACTTAAATTAATAAAAAGTGTCAACCCATGAAAAAAAATTCACAATGGCAAAGAAAGTGTCAACAAAGTCAGGGATGGTTTTTGAGACTTCACAATAACAGATTGGGAAACATTATAGGTGTCAATGTATTATAGAAGATGATGATTGTGAAAAAGCATGTGATGCATTTATTTATTTTATTTCCTATATTGATATATAACTAAAGGAATTGGAGTTACTGAGGAGTCTAAGTCAGAATCCAAGGTCTTACTCCACAGCCCTGATTAAAAGTATCAATATTAACACTGGTGCTGACACAAAAATAAAAGTTGTGCTACACAAAAAAACTATTCGACCAATTTATTGAAAGCAGATCCACTTTCTTTTAAAACCTACAACATAACAAAACAACATTTTTTCTTTTTCCTATCTGCTTTGTATAAAACTCAATTAACAGAGGACATATAAATACGGTTTAAAAAAAAATAAATCTATATAAACAGAGGCAAATGAATTTATTTGAAGCAATGTGTTATTTTTATAGCAAGAGATAAATATACTTTTAAATGCAAATAATTATTTAATAATGCAGGAATTAAATAAGATCATAATAAATTAATTTAATTTAATAATTAGTCTTAATCCACATGATATCTGTAAAGCTTATTTGATGTCAATTAATCCACTGCAGATTAGTAATCAAATTAAAACAATTGCAATTTTATTTTATTTTTTTGTAAAGACAAACTGTTACAGCAATGGTACATAATATGTAAATATGTTTATTTGGAGAAAAGAAAAAAAAAAAAAACAATTCCATTTACTTTTGGAATTATATGATTACAAATAATTCTAACATCAGATAATGTTCAGATATGTTGAAGTATATTAAAATAAAAGAAACTTAAATGTCCTGCATCTGCCTCTGATTGCTTTGTGTACATAAGAAATTTTCTCTGAAATGTAAAAAAAATCTACAAAAATATTTATTAGTAAATTTATAAACTGAATTTAGCTAATGAACAGTGATTTTTCCTGTTACGTAAAACTGGCTATTGTCCTTTTAAAAATGAAAAACACAATATTTAAAAATATCTATGCCATCAATGTTGATGCTGTATCTGTTTTTGTTTTTTTCAGTACATTAAGAAATCTCTTAATATTCACTAAATTCAAATGGATTAAATTCAACCATTTCTTTTTCTTAAGAATCATAACTTAGAATTATAATGTAATAATAAGAATTCACTTGCAAAACTGGCAAATTTTTAAGATGTACTTAATAAAAAATAAAAAATATCCTTATTACAAAATGGGCTCCAGCTAAACTTAATCCAAAATTTCTTTAAGTAATTGAACACTGAAATCATGAGATGGGTTTAACACCAAGTGAAATGAAAGCTTCGTTTACATAATGTGTAAAATAAACAAGTAAATGAAAATGACTGTCCATGGTTTCAACACAAAGTTTGCTGAATTATTACAATCAACTGTAAGTTAGTTATTAAAAAAACTTAATAACTTGGATGAACATTTACAGAAGTAGGAGGTAACAGTTAACCAGACCATTTTGACAGTCACATACAGATCAGAGAATAAACAAACAGAGATCTAGAATAAGAAAAACATCAAATCAAAACCAACTTTATACCTTTTCCAACCTATAACTATAAATCATTATCTATACATGTGAATGTATTGAGATTTTTATGGTACTAACTCTTATCTTAATGCAACAACAAAAGTATTGTATTTCTATATGTCAAACCTACTTTTCCCACTATTGTATAATTAATCTTCTTCTTTGAGAACTTCTTTATTAATAACATTTCGATTGTAATTCCGATCTTCTTGAGGTTATATTTTCGAAACCTTCTTACATTTTATGTAAACAATTTGAAAAAAAAAAAAAACCCACCAAAATTTTGGAGTGGAAAAGAAAAATCTCTTTTGAATACAATAGATATTGCAGATGGTATTTTAATCATATGGCAAGGTTCTAAAAGACAATTTGGAATGTTTATGAATATCTAAATTCCATAGATAAAAATATAAAATTTACTAAAGAGAACTAAAATACAGAACTTCAAAACAAAACTAAGCAATAATGAATACCCATTGAGGTTCATAAATAAAAATATTTTCAAATGTAAAGAAAAAGAATTAAAAGAGGAAAAATGACAAAAATTGTAATACAGTAATCAAACGGTATAAAATTAAGTAAAGAGATCAAAGAAATGTACCATGAAAACCAAGTTAAAATTGTACACACAAATGGGAAAAAAATTAATTAACAGTAAGGAAAAAGAGTACATAAAAAATGAAAAACTTAATACTATGGGAGTTGTATATAGATTAACATGCAGAAATTGCAGGAAAATCTATTTTGGATGCACGGACAGAACCCTAAGAGTACAAGAAATGTAGCAGCATATAGAAGGAAAAAGTGGAACATTTCAGATTGGACAGATCATTGTTTGAAAGACCATAATCCAGCGCCAATAGCAGACATATTGTACAAAATCCAAGATGACACCGAGAGGTTTATTATGGAAGCCTTGGTATTTAGAAGATTTGAATGTATCAATAGAGAAAAAGGTAAAAATGTTAATGATTATTCAGTGAAATTATTTCAGAAAAAAGTAAAAGATAGAAAGAAATTTAAATACCTAAATTGATAAAGAACTTGTAACATAAGAAAATGATCTAAATTGTTATATATGTGTATATTGTGAAAAATTGTTATATATGTGTATATCGTGAAAAATTATTATATATGTGTACATTGTGAAAAATTGTTATATACCGTATATGCTCCAATAAACACCGGGGCTCTTATTGTCGCCGGTCTCTAATAAGCACCGGGCTGCAGAGGGGACACGGCCAAATAGAAGCCGGTCTCTAACAGTAGCCGGGTCTTTGATATTTGCCTAACGGTAGTAGTGTAAGCGTCATGCCTTTATAGTCATGAGTAATATCTTACGGTACATTGTCTTACAAAATGCCGCCGAAATGATCATTTGACACTGCCTTTAAGATTCGCGCGATGGAATATGCGAAAGAAACTTCCGGTGAGGCGACTGCCCGTGATTGCGGAATAGCAGCGAAAGGTACAGATAGACATTGCCATCTATCTTAACAGTCTTATGTAGCATGTGATATTCAAATAAAGAAGCTGTTTATAATATTAGCCTGTATTTATGTATAAAAATATTGCGTTCTGAAGGTTTGTGTTAATAATGGCCGGCCTCTAATAGCAGCTGGTCTCTATTAAGCGCCGGGAGCCGAGGCTAGTTTTGCAAATAAACGCCGGGGGCGTCTATTGGAGCATATACGGTATGTGTATATTGTGAAAAATTGGTATATATGTGTATATTGTGAAAAATTGTTATATATGTGTACAATGTCAAAATCAGCATATACATATACATTTTCATAATAATATGTATGTATTTATTAAGTTAGATCGTTGTTGAATTTGAAACTTGTTAGTTGTTGTTTTTTTTTTTAAGAAAATGTAAGAAAGAGGTCTCGAAAATATAACCTGAAGATTGGAATTACGATCAAAATATTGTTAATAAAGAAGTTCTCAAAGAAGAAATACAAAGATTAACAAAAGGATTAATATCCATGCTTTCTCCTTAACTGTAAGCATGGACATTATCATCAAAAGCCAATACAGTAAAACCCCGTTATTGTGCTCATCAAGGGACCGCGACCTAAAAGCATAATAAGCGAACAGCACTATATCGAGGTTTTATTGTACATAGAAAACGTCCAGGGACTGTATAAAAGGAGAATAAAGAATGGGATAGCGCTGTAAGCGGGAGCGCTATATCGAGATTTTACTGTATTTAACTGTTTAACAAGTCATTGGAAAAAGAAAAAAAAAAGACAATTCTCTGTTTGATACATTATAACGAAAAAGAACTGGTAAGTTCTAGAACAGACGAGTGTTTTAATTGACAGTTGCAATTCCAAATAACAGATAACATTACTAATGTTCACTTGATATTAATGATTTGCCAAGGAGTCTGACAAATCTCAATTTCATTTCTGGTCCAATTTTGAACTGAGGGCTACAATCTAAAAAACAAGAGAGGATGTTGGTAAATGGAGATGTACTCTTCTGCGCACTGATAAACTGTCTTTGTTTGCATTATTAGTTCACCCTGTATTATCAATATCACAATATTTTTATGTATGAACTCAATATACAATAACTTTAATGTATTCTGTATTATAATTAGTGTGTTAATCTTATTGATGTATATCTAAATGTAAAACAAAGAATTTCAAAATCTGTTGATGGGAATTTTATATTCTTAACAGGACTCTATAAAAAATTATGAAAACAAAACAAATGGTAAAAAAATGATCAAAACACTAAATGTCCATAAGCAAAATTATTTCTCTCGGAAGACTATTTGAATAATGCACAATCACATTTCTGAATATCATGACTCACATAAAAGTAAGTCATTTAACATTAATACGAGGCGCGTTCAAAAAGTAAGGGCCGTTTGCTTATATATAAATATTGGCGCTTCGAAGCACAGTTTTACTACTGCAGCGCCATCTACTGACTCATTGTGAAGCTACAGCGTCACTTGTTTTGATTCTGAAGTCGTATTGTTGTCCGTGAATGCAAAGAACAATGGCCACGAAAATCGTTTATCCCGCCAAATGTGAAGTGCGTTCTGTGATTCGTTTCTTATGTGCAAAAGGATCGTCGGTTGCTGAAATTCATCAGGAGTTATGCCTGGTTTATGGACCTACAGTTATGAGTGAAGGAAAGGTTAGACAATGGTGCCGCGATTTTAAAAATGGCCGAACAAATGTCCATGACGAAGAGCGGAGTGGCAGGCCCAGTATCCAGGCCGATGAAATCGTTTCACAAGTGGACGAAACACTGCGATCTGATCGTCGATTGACGATTAGTGGCCTGGCTGACAAATTTCCTCAACTTGGACGCACTACTGTTTACAATATTGTCACAGAAAACCTCGCATACCGCAAATTGTGTGCAAGGTGGGTACCAAAAATGCTCACCGACCACCACAAAGAGCAAAGAATGTCTAGTGGACGAAAGTTTTTGGCCCGTTATCAACAAGATGGAGATGATTTGTTTTCTCACATTGTTACTGGGGACGAGACGTGGGTATCCTACGCCAACCCAGAAACAAAACTGCAATCGATGCAGTGGCGACACTCATCTTCACCAAAACCGAAAAAGTTTAAGCAAACTCAGTACACAAGTCGGAAATTGATGGCTACAGTTTTTTGGGACAAAGACGGTGTTCTTTTGGTTGATTTCATGGAACGTGGGACAACAATTACAGCTGACGTGTACTGCGAAACGCTCAAAAAATTGAGACGTGCAATCCAAAACAAACGCCGCGGGGAAACTGTCATCTGGCATAATCCTCCTCCACGATAACGCGCGTCCTCACACTGCTGCCAAAACCAATGAAAAAATTCAAGATTTTCGTTGGGAACTTTTTGACCACCCACCGTACAGTCCCGACCTTGCACCTAGCGACTACTTCCTCTTCTTGCATTTTAAACAGTGGCTCGGTGGACAACGTTTTGAAACCGAAGAGGGACTCAAAAACGCCGTTATCAACTGGTTCAACTCTCAGGCGGCAAGCTTCTATGCAGAGGGGTTAAAGAAGCTGGTGCAGCGGTACGAAAAATGCTTAGAAGTGAACGGCGATTATGTAGAGAAGTAAGATTGTATCTAACTAAATATGACAATAAAATTTGTTTCTTATGAGTACATTTTTGTCTGTGACCAAACGGCCCTTACTTTTTGAACGCCCCTCGTATAATAATTTGAGAATTTTTTTTTTTTTTTTTTTGCTAAGATCAAGTTTCTGGGAAACTTATATTACGGATTATTCAAAATTTAATTCGCATTTTTGCTTTCAATCAGTTTTAAAGGAAACTTAAATTGAAATAGAAAGACCAATTTTATTCTTTCTTTTTAGTTTTTACTAAACTGCTCGGAACTTACTTTATTCACAATTTCAAGACGCTCTCGGATGACGCTCTCAGTGCTCTGACGATATACTGAATTCTCTGGCATTTTCTCTACAACTCCTAGAATTTTGTTGTACAGTAGGCCAAGTACCTGCAAAATGAATCACAATTATTATATTTTTATGCATAAATTAAGAATAATAGTAAAAAAAGTATTGGATAAACTTTATATATTATACATAATAAACATACTGTACAATTAAATGAATCATGCAATGAAAGATTAAACTCATCACAAATCAAATAACGATTTTAATTGACATCTAATTCTTCTACGTCGTCACACTCATCCTCTTCATCTTCTGTAATGGTATCCCACCTGATCTCACGTCTTGTGTCCAGGTTATCCAAATGTGCATTAAGTGCTTCCAGGAGTTTTGATCTTCCATCTTCTGCTATTACCCCGGCTTTAGTGCAGTGAATAATATCACTTGTAGTGATGCCACATTCAGCAAATGCGTTGATGATCACTTCGGTGAAACTGCCTCCCATGATTTCATTACCCATTCAATAACTTTTAGTTTTGTTGGAGCTCTTAGATTTCCATGAGTAGTCAAATCTGAGTGCCTTTCATCTTGTTGCATCCATTCTTCATAGTACTCATGATATAAGGTACATTAGACTTCATTTCAACAATACTCCTTCTTTATTGGCAATATTTCGCAAGATTAGAATCATCTTGCTTTTTCAAGCCTTCTTTTTGAATTGTATTAACAACAATAATGTTAATAATAATATTATTATTATGCATTAATGAAAAAAAACACTTAATGTATCATTACTGATGTAAGAAAATGTAGAAACGCTTATTGTTGTTGATATAATTCAAAAAGAAGGCTTGAAAAAGCAAGATGATTCTAATATCTTTATTGCGAAATATTGCCAATAAAGAAGGAGTATTTCTGAAATGAAGTCTAATGTACCTTATATTAAATATTATGAAGAAATGAAGTACTCAGGATATTTTGCTTTGAATGGAACATTCCAACAGATGTCTGCAGGCTGCACGAACTTTGTGGATCCACCAGGAATTCAAGCCATCATCGTATTAATTTTTTTTAATTTATTTTTTTAAGTCATTCATTATGTGGGAACAGAATACATCCCAAACAAGCAATCGATGTTGAAAGGAAAACTATCCCCACACTTTATCTAACCACATTTGTGTTGTTTCTGGTTGCATCCATCTATTTTTAAATAAAGCAATCACAACACCCTTCACTTTTTTTCAGATCACTTGGCATTGCTTGCCCTTGATCACTACCATAGGTGCAGCTTTTGTCAAGCTGCCATGGCTTCCAAACAAATTGTTAAAAAGTTCTTTTCATGGGACCAATAGTCACAATTGGAACAGTTTTTGCTCCAACTGACTCCATTGTGATATGTCCAGGCATATCCAACCAAACTGCAGCTTCATCCATATTTCCTATCTGCAAATTTTGAAGAGAAAATTTTGACCGCATTTTAGCACAGTACAGAATGAAGTCAGCTACCTTAGCAGTTAACTGGTATGGGATATTTTGACTGGTTTTCACCCATACACAAATGACGAAATGATGGCGGTGTAAAAAGTAATCAACCATCCTTGACTGGCATTAAAATCATCTTTTATCAATTACTTAACTCATAGTGATATCACTTTTCGAGCGACTCGTAGATGTCTCTCTCTCTCTGTTCTAGGATCCAATTTTCCAGCACCTCTTCTTTTTCTGTATCAAGAGCTTTTTGCCCCCCCCCCCTTTCCTTTCAAACGACATTTAGAAGTACTGGGGGTTTGATTGAGTTCCTTACATTTATCTTCTTGCTGTCTCCATTCCAGAATCCTTCGTTCCTTTGTATCAAGCTTGCATTCAGCTGGTTGCTTTCCAATTTCTTTGGCCAAGCTAATTGCTTTTTGTTTAAAAGCGATGTCATAAGAACGTTTTGCAGACACACTAATCTTGTCCTTAAGGCAGTTACAAAGTCTCTCAATAAATGAAAGTTTCCATTTTTAGTGCTGCATGTGCTGGCTTCTAGAGGAAATCACTTTGCAATTTAATGGGGAAAAAATGAAGCCTATGACATCTCTTTACGAGCAGTAAAAATGGCTGTTCTTTTACTTATGACCACCTTCTAAGCAACAGGCACAATCTTCACAAGTTTGAAATTATCTCGTAAAGGAGATTTAGGATGGAAGCTTTTTTTTATTTTTTCCCCAACTTTGAATTCCTTTTAATTTGTTAAAAGGTATCCCATAACTCCTTTACTTTCCTCACACTTTCACTATGTATTGTCTTAAATGTTTGTGTAGTCCTATATGTTTGTGCCAAAGATTTGTTTTAGCATCTGTGGCTAAACTGCGCAAAGAAAAGTAAAAATTAGAAGGAAAAGAAAAGAAAATGAAAACTAACTGCCTAGATAAGAAAGGATAGAAAACAAGAAAAGAACAGATAGTGTCCAATGTAAGATGATAGTAAATCATCTATAGCGTACAGAAGAAAATAAAAAACCCTGAGAATTACAAGAGGTCGGCAAGGCCACCTTGATGAGGAAACTTTCAGAACATGATAAGCTGATCAAGGATTTATTGCTTTATTAAGAATCTTGAATTATTTTCAAGATTTATAAAAAGAAAGCATTGTAGGTTGAAGGTATTCTTTTAATGCAGGTTTCAGATAAAGAAATTGTAAGAGCTATGTAAGTATCTAACATCTTACGCAAACTAAAGATGGATCTTCATCAATGGTCACACGTAATCTTCCAACATCTGAAGGTAGTGGTTGGCATTCGTGGTGTCATGCAGAAGATATGGGCTGACCCTGGTGGCCGTCATTCCACACCATAAGGTCACTTTTGGACAACTTTGCATCTTTTCCACTGTCACTTCAGGTTCTTGTGCCGCCCAGTAATGGCAATTATGGCTACTGACGAAACCACTGATATGGAAAACAGCCTCATTGGTCCATAGAATGTTTTTCAAACAATTGTGACCAATCTTCGTGCCAACCCAAATTCTATTCTGCAGTCACAGTGAAAACACAAACCTATTTCATAATGTATGTGTTCACAATAATTCATTACGACTGCATTAATATTATCAAATCTACTTATTTCAGTTGCGATATAAGCTATTACTAATACTCTTGGAGAAACTGATTATTAAAGTACCCAAAGACAATTTTTTTTTTGTTTTAACATTTTGTAGAATGACAACACTTCTAAAATTCAAATGTTTACACATGGCAAAAATGGTTTAATTGAAATTTTAGTATTTAAAAAAAATTGCAAATGGGAGTAAAATTATCTTAATAAAATAAAATAACTAATAAAATTACTAATCAAATCTTTTGCATCTCATCAAATATTTACTGTATAGTAGTGATCCTTAACTTCAGATGAACAAGTTCCAATCAAATTACAAATAAATACTGTTGATAAGACTTACATAATGAGGATTTTTGGAAACAGCCAATCCCGTTAAACCTGTACACTGAAAAAAATAAAATAAAAATATAAGAGATACTGTATTTTCAAATTAATTTACTAGTAGCTAAAATGAAATGCCTTTGAATATTATTGCTTTTATTAAATTGCAAGCCAATTATACTTAAATGCTCATTTTTGTTAAGATTTATATTTAATTTAAAACATTTATATTTATATTAAAACGAAGATATTTATGTTAACTGTTCGAAGCCAAAAATAGATTTTTTTTAATCGTGTTTCTTCACATTTTTTTATTACAATTTGTTTCGTCAAAGAAAAATTCTGACTAGACAACTTCAAAGCAGATTAAACTTCTACGATTTCATAAAAGCAGTTCTGGACTTTAGAAATTTAAATAAATATGCTTTATTTATTTACTTATTTTATAATATTAATATTTTCATAACAGAAACTTAAAATTCCAACTTTTAAATTTCGTTATTTGTGTTCATCGATATTTGATTTCGTGCCAAAAGCAATCAATCACTTTTTATAAAGTAATTGGAAGTGCAAGATACTTAATTTCAAATTTGGGAATAAATTCTATTTACGGTTGTAAATTAGAATTCAAGATTTAGACATACTTTCTTAAGGGCGCCCGCCATCTTGATTGCTGCGGAATTGCTTTGAAAATAATAATACTCCTGAGTAATAGATTTATTTGAAATTATGCATTTAAAAGAAATTATATTTCATTTTATTGTTTTGAGTTTATTTCAAGAGTTTCTGTGAAATTTTAAAAATGAAAATAAAGAATAAAAATTGTAATGAAAGCGCAAGCGCAGTTACTAATTCAGAATGGCGTTTGGTTTGAAGATCGTCTGCTTCGGGAGTTAGATATTTTTCAGGTATTTTTTTTTGTTTGTTTTGTTTTCTTTAATGATATTTTCCACTAGAAAATGAGAGGGGGGGGGGGCATCAGAAACGCGAAAAGTATTTATTTAATACATTATTACAAAAATTTAATTTGTTTAGCAAAATGAAATATAATAAAGATTGGAAAAAATTAAGCAATTCTACATAAAAGTGAATATTTTTTTTGAATAATATGTTTTTTCTTACCAAAGTTTTAGGAAATTATCTTATCAACTTCAAATTTGAAAGTATTTTCTCAATGACTAATTTAAGAAAATGATACGAGAACTTTTAATTATTATATTTGATTATTATATAATTTTGATTTTATTTTAATATACAGTCATATTTAAGAACGTTTAATAGTAATGATTCTCTTATTTTTTAATGACTTTAAATTAAAAATAATTAATCAAACGTAATAATTTTAATAATTACAATAATTACATACATTTCATAATTTTCAAATTTGCATAAAATTAGTACAAGTCTTGCTTGAAATTATTATACAATTAAAATTTTATTATTCTCAACTTACTAGAATATAATAATGTGCCTGTATATTGTCACAGACAGTTAATTTTATGTACCTAATATCTTCATAAATAATTCATACGATTTCAATTATATTTTAAACTTTTGTATTAATTAAATAAATAAATAATTATAAATAATTATTAGCTTAAATAATTATTAATAATAATTATTATTATCATAATAATAATTATGTTAAATAATTATTAGCTTGTTTTGTTTTGTTGTACCAAGACTGGTTATTATAATTGTATAATTTGTAAATAATTTCTGAATGATTCAATACATATTTCCTAGGCCTACATAAAAAAAAAATGCATGGTTTCATACGTTGTTGACGAAATATTAGATTTTTTTTTTTTTAAATCCTTTTTGTGTTTTACTAATTGAAAAAGGTTTGTCATTGCAATAACAATAAAAATTTAACGTGCCCGTTATCAAATAAACAAGAAACCAAGATTTCGCCTCTGAGCTATCATTGGTGGAAGTCTGAGACGGCCGTTTCGTCCTCTTTATAGACTCATCAGCCAGACAAACCCCTCGATGAAAGCACACTCGGTGCGTGAGAGGAATCCCTAATCTGGTTTCGCGATCTAAGCTTTCATCGAGGGGTTTGTCTGGCTGATGAGTCTATAAAGAGGACGAAACGGCCGTCTCAGACTCCCACCTATGATAGCTCAGAAGCGAAATCTCTTGTTTTCTTTTGGTGCCTTGGAGAATTTTCTTTGAAGATTTTCGAACAATAATTTTTTTTTTTATTTTTTTTTGTAATGTTACACATATCATAATCCTACTATCTAGATGATTTTAATAAAACGTTCTGAGAGCGTTTAAGGCTGCATTTATTTGCAATTAATAAACACATCAATCTCTACATATTTTTTTTTTTTATTTTCAAAGTGCACCTTTCGAACTCAGCTGTTTCTTTTTCATTATATTAATTTAAAAACAATACTTTTAAAGTTACAATTATTATAGTATTACTATAACTGGAATGACTATTAAATGTAATATTGTGATATATTATTGTAATTTTTAAAGAATATAGATAAAACTGTTAAAATTTTAAGCTTAATTTTACAATAAATGTGATAGCAAAATAATTATTAACGTTGTTATTTATTCGCTAATTCCTTTAAATCTCGGAAGCGTTACAGATTTCAAATCTCCGTACATTCCAAGAAAAGATCTATTTCCAGCTATTAGTCTACCATTTCTCAGCTGGGATTAGAAAATTCACTTCCTGATGTCATAGTGATCCTTTAATGCCGAATTTTTGAAAGCAGTAGTAATCTAAAATGATTTTGATTTTTTCGTATTTTTTTATGAAATACTATAAACCTTTCAAATAAATTTTTTAGTGATCACATGACCTTGGTTTCCGAGGTGATTTTCTCAGTCACGTGACCTTTGATCGCGACCGAACTATCTGTAAAAAGTTCATCTCGATGAGAGGAACAACTTGTCTTTCATTTCGGCCATCTATAATGAACTGTTCAGAAGTTGACCTTACGTCACGTGACTTCCGATTGACCCACATTGATAAAAAATAAACTGTAGCCATCCTCAACATTATAACTTGCGTTTGACACCTAATTTATATTTCTGTGTCTTATGATTTCGGACAGACAAAAATATATATATACTGTATATATTTATATATACTGTATAGACTGTATAGATTTAAATTTTGTTTACAATGGCCCGTTTAAGTGTGTCGTCACAATCTAAGTAAAAGAGTCCGCTGCTATGGTCCGTTTCTCGAGTTTTAGCATTGCCAACAGTTGCAGTCAAAACTGTGTCTATCCAGATTTTTCTTTGAGAAAAAGACCAAAACAATAAGAAATTATCAGAACTCATTATAATTTGAGACTTCAAGGATTCGCCAACAGTAATAAAATTATTTATTCTTCTACAATCAGTTTCAGTACATCAGATCAGTACTTTGCTATTGGAGAGTTGCTTTTGAGTGAACCAATCAGAAGGTCTCGACATCGGGTGCAGTGTCGTCGATGGCAGTCCGCACCTGAAACATATGTAAAAATACAACTTTTTACACCTTAATGTTTTTCTAATCTTCTCAATAATAAGGGGGAAAAAACAACCTAAGGTGAGCTTTCTTGAAATCTTAAAAATGAATTCTGATAAATTTTTATTATGTTTTTGGTCTTTTTCTCAAAGAAACACCTCAATAAACACCGGCTTGACTGTAACTGTTTGCTATGCTAAAACTCTAATAACGAATTACAAATTATAAAATAATACAATAACGTTATTGACAACCATAATAACCTACTTTTCATAATTTGTGAATTTGTATCTAATTAGAATATTTTTAATTTGAAATGAACATAATTAGAATTTTAATTGTGTAATAATGTTGTGCATCTAATCGCAGATAATTAATTTTATGTACCTAATAAAGAATTAATAAGATTTCGATTAAAACAGCTTTAATATTAGAGTAGAATTAATTGGAATCCGACTATTTAATTAGTTAATGAGGATTTGATTAATTTTATCCGAAATGGGAAGTTTCTACTGTTTGTATTTAGCAGATATTATAATTAAAAATAAAAATAATTTTAACGTGTGACAATGTTCAAGAATTATGAAAGTAAACAGGACACTCAAAGTGAAGGTAAATAAAAAACATTTATAACAATAAAAAGATAAAACATGGAAGGTTTCGGCCTGTTTAACCCCACGCGGCCATGCTCAGCAGAAATACAAGAGAATTGGATTAAAATACAAAAAAAAAAAAATACTTTTCATTGGTATTATTTTAGCGATTTTAAGAAAGAAAAAAAAACAAGAACTAAAGCAAGATTTTAATGAAAATAGGCTTGCACTTCTTTCAGGAACTTCTTGTAATTATAATATCTGATTATTACAAACAATCGGCCATTTCTGAAAAAAATAATAAACTCGACAAATGTTTATTTATTAAAAGAAAGGACCAAACACACCAATATAAATATAAAAATAACAAAACGGCTTCATTACATGTTTCGAAGCTATATGTCAGCTTCTTTATCAAATGATATGACATTAAAAAAGTAAAAACATAGGCTTATGAATTAATTTTGTGGTTTTGGTAACAATTTTTTGTAACACATAGCTTCGAAACATGTAATGAAGCCGTTTTATTATTTTATATTTATATTGGGGTGTTTGGTCCTTTTTTTTTCAATATTGATATTACACTATAAAGATATGAACGATGTTTTACTTATGATGCTTAAATCCTATTTAATCCTGCTCATAGATTAACCCTTAAAGGATTAATATTCACTGTTTAAAATATCGAGAGAAATCTATTGTTTCGACCAGTGTTTCCCAACCTTCGAGGCCCCCCCCCCCACATTTGCATAAAAATATATTAAATAAAACATATGTTAAATAAAACTCATTGAAAATAGATAATTCTATAAGAATAAGAATATAATTCCAACCTTATATTTAATTAACACCGAGACACCGATTAAAAATGAATTTTGCAACGTAGTGAATATTTTTTTTTTCGGTTTACTATTTCTAACACAGAATTTTATTCTAATGATAATATTGCATTTGTATATTTTATGTTTAGGAAGTGAATCAAGGTCTGCGGGGTGGAGATTTGAAAAAATACAAAGGCTCGCTTTAGCAAATAATTGAAATAATGTAAAATGTTGAATGGGCCGTTCAAGTATTACATAAGCACATTTTTAGTCTTTTAGACGCCCCCCCCTCCCCTAAGCAAAAATAAGCAGATGCCCGACACCCCCTTGTGCTTCCTTAAGGTTTGCCAAATCATTAACAGTAAATACCACTGAACAATAAATTAAAATAGTCCTAATTACATGATATTCACACCTGAATTCAAATGTAAGAAATTAAATATAAAAGTGCCAAGAAATATTGAGGAAAAAGTATTTCTTGGCACTTTTATATTTAATTTCTTACTATCTCGCGCAGCGCACTCTCGCGTGCCTGCTTGTCTGTCAGTCTTGCGTAAGCATTGCTGTAATCCCCCTCCTCCCTCTTATCAGTAAGCAACGCTTGAGCTTCCCATCTCCCCCCTTTAATGCTACGTACTTGAACGGCCCATAATATGTTTGAACATTGCGGGCTTTGACCCCTGGTTTAGACTTTAATGGTTTTTCTTTGGATATTTTTCAGACCTTCTAGAGGTCTGAATTTCTGAACAAGGGCCTTCTTAAGAAAAAAATAAAATAGATCTTCTGTTGTCCTTAAATATGAATACCAAAGTTCAAGAAGATCTATCTAGAGGTTCAAAGTTCTTAAGGGGGGGTGGCACAGACAGACTGTCTGGTTCATATTTTTAAGCACATTATCAAACTTTCACTTATCTCTTCTTGTATAAGTAATAACTTTCGTGAATTGGAATCCTTCAAGCATCTCAGGAAAGAGGCTGTTTCGTAATTTCTATTAGTCCTTAGATGAACATCAGGCATAATTTCTTTTAAATATAAAATTTTGTGTGGAAATTAATAAATAAAACAGATTTTCTGATTAAAAACATAAAGTAGTTTAGATAAAAAAACAAAACAAAACAAAAAAATGAATATTAAAATTTGTAACTTTTCTTACTTTTCTTTTTATGATAATCAAAATATTAAAAAAAAAAGATAAAGTAAACAATAAAAAAGTTATTCAGTGAACTTTTGTTCTGCAGATAGTTGGAATTTTCTAAATGAAACTAACTCTCTTTATATTTTAAAATACATTGTTAAAACCACAAAGAATTGATCCTTGATCTCGACCTTATTTCAGCTAATGTAGTAAATTATGATATTTCTATTTAATTCGTAAATTTTATTTGAGTCATGAAAGTTGATGATACAAATTTTTACAAAATCTCGAAATACTTTTTGACTTTGCTGGATAATTCCTCATACTTTAAGACAAAAGTTTTTAATTTTCTTTTGCAAATTTTCCTTCCTCTTCAATTTCCGCAATTTTCTTCGTTGTCGCATCTTTTTTTATTATTTTATTTTTATAACAACTTCATTCGTTATCTTACTGTTCTACCAGAGGAAATTCTCCTTGTTAGGAGGTTCTAGATATTTGATTTTAACACTCTAATACGATATCTAATCAACATAATCGAGATTTCTACTTGATATTAAACTATAAACTTAATATTTTCATTTCTCATATATATCTACTTCATATTGAAGTACAAAATTCCCATACACGCGTGTGTGTATGTATAATATAAATACATAAATACATAGATGTGGATGTACACATTTAAGCTGGGCGAACACGCGGCAATTAGCGGCAATACTGTGGGACAATATTGTTCCTTTTTATTGCTGACAGCCGTTGTCAGTTCAGATCACGCGCGAACACGTAGTTTTTCCGAAACGAATATTGTCCTGACAATTGATGGTTACGGCGCTTCTCACTAGGGAGAGCTAAAGAGAGAGCGTGTTTTCGTACAGAATTGCTATAGTATTAAACGCCGTCCCTCTTTAGAAATCAATTACGATTCTTTCAGTATCAATTGACAAAATGTTGTTGTTGGAATTATCTGTTTTGGGCCGACCCATTTTGCTGATTTTAAGCCTTGTTTCTCAAAGAAAATGGCCGGCGTGAGTGACTGAATTTCCGATGTTCAAAGTCCCGCCTCCTTCGACGTCAGCATTTCACGTGATTTCATCCGTTCATGTGATTCGCTATTGTTCCAGCAATACGTTGCGACAACTGAAATTGTTCCTTTTTTTCCGACAATCTCAATTGTCTTGAAATGGGCAATCTTGGACAATATTGTTCATTTTTATTGCTGCAAACGGTTGTCAGCAATGAAAAGGGGCAATATTGTCCCACAATATTGCCTGAAATTGCTACGTGTTCGCCTAGCATTAAGCTGGGCGAACACGTAGCAACATGCGACAATATTGCTGGACAATATTGCTCAGTTTTATTGCTGACAACCGTTATCACGCGCGAACACACAGTTGTTGCTACGTGTTCGCCCAGCAAAATGGGCAATATTGGGCAATATTGTTCATTTTTATTGCTGGAAACGGTTGTCAGCAATAAAAATGAGCAATATTGTCCAGCAATATTGCCGCTTGTTGCTACGTGTTCGCCCAGCATTAGGGAGAAAGTAAAAGAAATTGATCACATTAATTCATTCCGTCAATCAGGTTTCAAAATTTACAAACATTGAAAATTTGAGTTAGCATTACTTTGAAAATGATTGCTTTCAACCGCAGATTTCTTAACAAGAATAGTTCTAACAGGTCCTTGTAACTTAAGTGACCTACAGCGTATAGGACCTAGATCTCGTTGGCCACTTTTTGTGATGACGAAGGTCCTAGCATTCATCCAACTCTCTATCAATTGGGCATTGAGAGAAGGACATAAGACGGGTGACTGGTAAGTTTGGTGGTAGCGGAAACCCTTGTTTAAATATCGAGTAATACTAATTTGCTCAAAATTTCACTGATTTGCTTTTCATTATGCGAGGAATATTTCTTTTGACTTCTCGATCCTATTGTCATCCTTGTCTTTTAAAATGCGACTTCAAAACGGTAGAAATAAATCTGTACTTTAATACCTGGAGATATCATTATATATGATTTCCATGCCTACTTGAATGATGTTTTGTTGCCGATATTTACAATTCTGTATTTTTTAGAAGAGCACTTAAAAATGTGGAGCGGACAATTCAGAAAAAAACTTAGAACTAATTAGGAGGTGCTTCAACTAATATTATTCAAGTTGCTTTTAATACTTCAGTAACTCTTAGAGTTCGTTAATTCCTCTTGTCAATTTCACGCCAGCTCTTAATGGCATTAGGATGTTACGACATCATTGTTATTAATCCTCCTCTTTCCTATTCCATCTCATATAGAAATTACAAATAAAAAGTCGTCCTTCATGTCCTTCAAATACGCATAGGAAATTTCAAGAACATGCTGTAGAAGAAATCTCCATTATTTAGTTAAATAAAATTTAACTAAATTATTTTTAGTATTTATTAAATTGCTTGAAACTTTAATTTTAAATGTTATTATTAATTAGCAAATTTGTAATGGAAAATTTGCATTGGTGACGAGGATGACGTCAGTGAAGAGAGGCTATTTAAACAGCTGACCGACCTCGTTCTGGAGCCCACAGCACTAGGGCAGTACAGTATTACAGCACAGGGCACAAGCAGTGAAGGCACGAAGAAGCATTGTGTTCGAGAGTAGACGGAGGACCGCGTGGACAGCGCAATTGAATTGGACATTGTACCCGAGCAAGCGGGAAGAATTATTCGAAGACCCGAGTTTAGAGTGGCTCCCAAGTTTGGAAAGATTCAGTCATTAAAAGTATTAATCTAAAGTTATCCGAAGTGAAGGCTAAGAAGAATTGGAGACAAGAGTAGAATTCCTAGTGAAGGCGAGCGGATCGTACAAAATAAAGAGCAGCCGATACAAATACTCTAAATGCCCGGATGAACGAAGTCCAAGCGAGGCTAAGACAGAATACGAAGATTGATTCAATAATACGGACGTTTGCTTAAAAGTTATTCCCTGCATTTGCATCCGAAGAGAAGATATATATTCCGCAGAAGTATTACAGCAGAAATATCCGAAATAAATTCGTTTACACCGAGTCAGGAAGATTGGGTTTTGCCAATAGCGTAAGCAGACGACATAAGCAAGATTACGTTAAATCCAGATGCGAATTGCCTCTTGGGTAGGAGAACCCGAAGGCGCAAAGTTTGAAGTCACGGGAATTGAAGTCACAAGTTTCAAGCCGTAGGAACCGAGCGATTTCTCGTCATCGCAGTTGTGTTCAACGCAGTAATTCGCCGAGGTGGAAAGTCATATATCGAAGTATTTAACACGGAGGTGAATAAGCCATTATTGTCTATAGAAACTGTAAGTAGTTTTACGATTCATTTCATTTTGTGGGATCGTTCGACCCAGAGGATTAGTGAGATAAAGTGGAATCGATAAAACGTGGAATAAGTTCAAAATTAAGAATTTGTGCTCAAGGAAACTGAATTATTCAAGAGTAGTAATTAGTTGGAAGTATTGAATATGTTATTAGGAAAATTAAAGAAATAAATTCAAGTGAATTTTTGTGTGCGAATAGTAAAGTGCGAAGCAGCATTGATAGTGAGTAATTGCAACCGGAATTAAGTTTGCAAGTTAATGAATTTATGTCATAGATTCAACGAAAGTGAATTGAATAGAATTAATTTAGTAGTTAGTGATAAGTGAACATTAACTGCACGAGGTGAAGAGCCATTCACCGAGAGCGTGAAGTAATTATTAGAAATTATTATTTATTTTTGTAAGGAAATATCAAGTCGATATTTATTGAAGAATTCCAATTGTGAAACCGAATCCGGCTAAGGATTTGGCGGCCCAGGAAGAACTGTTTACCGAGTGTAAAGTACTGGAATTTTATTAGAAGGAACTCTTTTGAATTAGAAACCAGCAAACGTTTCATATTGAAACATCTACTTGTAATAACATTTTTTCCTGTAATACATTATTGCAGTAAAATCTTTAAAGATTTTTGTATCATTTGTTTGTTACTCATTGCGCAGAAAAAAGAAAAATTATCATCTGTGTACCACATGACGTACACATGCATTCCGCTATTCAAAAGTTATGAGTGAATACACCCACACAGACTGATTTAATAGAAATATCACTATTACCCACCTAACAGTGGTCGATAGAAGTTTAAGTGTGTGTTTAGCTTGTTTTTTGTTGTTGTTGCAATGAATTGCTGTGTTGTGATTTCAAATGAAGCCATCAGATATCGTTGTTTCATTTGTGGGATAGTTTTGAATGTTTGTCTTTTACAGGAGTGATTGTCTTTCAGGGCCGTCGCGTGGGCGCCGCGACCAGGGGGGCGCCAATAATACAAAAAAAATTTGGTTGTTGAATCAGAGATTCCGTTTTTTTGGTTGTTGAATTGAAGATTTTCGGGATGGGGGGCCGCAAATATCAAGTGCCTAGGGGCCCTGGGTGGGATTGAATTTGGGGTGGGGGGGGGTGGCGCCTGACGAAATCTTGCCCCGGGCGCCAACAAACCACGCGACAGCCCTGTTGTCTTTGTTTCATTTTTAGCCTATTCCGTTGGGAAAAGAGACGTTTAAAATCACTAAGTCGGAATGTGTGTTATATGTTTTCCCGCTGGAGGGATCTTCTCGAAACTTGGAACACTTATTTATGGACAGGAGACGATCTAACTTCAGCAATTGAAAAACTCTCCGAATGTGTCCCTTGCGTAGAAAAACTACGGATTTCAATTAGTGTCTTATATATTTGCGCTTGCTTTGATTGGACGAAAATTAATCGAATTGAGAATTTATAATTGAGAAAATGAAATAAAGTATTTCAAAATAAAAGATTTTGATTGTATCTATAATTTAAGAAATAACTGTAGAGGAGGTGGAATTGTAATGTTCTATAGGCAAAAATATTGTATAGAACAAAAAAATAGTGTCTGTCACGTATGAAAGCTTACTATGTGAAATAACTCTTAACAATAATAATTCAATTGTATTATATATTATTTATAAACCACCGGTGACAAATAAGACGCAATTTATTTATGAACTAAATCAAATTTTAACTGATATTTCTAATTCAATTAATAATATTATATGTCTTGGGGATATGAATATTGATATTTGTAATAAAAATACTAACTTAAATATCTTTAACTACTTAGAAATTTTTTATTCTAAAGGTTTCATAAATCATGTTTATAAAACAACTAGAAATGTAAAAACAAAAAAAACACATTCAAAAACATGTATTGATCATTGTTTTTCTAAAGTTAATAATGCTATGTTAGAAGCTAATATTATTGAATGGGATGTTTCAGATCATTACGGGATTCTAATAGAATATAAATCGAACACAAATATACACAATGAAAATACTAAAAAAATGAGAAAAAATTTATATAATAATGTTAAAATGAACCATGAATATTTTGAAACAAACATGGAGAAGCTCCTTAATAACATATGGGGTAATAATTTACAAGATCCAAGCAAGATTATCAATAAACTAAACAAAATAATTTTAAATTCCCAAAAAATTGAAATCAAAAAAATTCTAAAAAATGATAAAAAACATTTTATTGCAAAATAATAAAAAACAACAAAACTGTTATAAAAAGCTATGGATGAATCAAGATATATTAAAACATATTAAAATAAAAGATAAATTGTATATCAAATATAAAAATAATAAAACAAATAAAAATTATGAAACAGAGTACAAAAATAAAAGAAATTGGCTAAAAAATTATATTAACAAAATCAAAAATAAATACTATAATAATAAAATAAATGAAAATAAAAATGGAACAAAAGCAATTTGGAATATTATTAACAATGAAATTAAACTTAAAAATAATACAAGGGAAAAAAAATTGTTTTCAAAAATTAAAAACAAAATATAAAATTGAAGAAATTTTTAAAAACCTAAAAATAAGTTTCACAAAAAATCATTTTGAAAAAACGGATAATATCTCCGTATTAAATAATGAGAAATCATCTCATATGAATTCAATGGTACACTTTCTTCCAAATTTGGAAGAAATCAAAAAAATAATCAAAAATTTAAACAACAAAAAATCTTATGGTTTTTGACTATATTAAAATTACTGAAATAAAAAATTACAATGAACACTTTGCTTATTTAATTTACGTATTACTTGAATTAATGTTAAATTTAGGTAGGTTTCCAAATTCTTGGAAAATTGCCAAGATTATTCCATTACCCAAAGGTGGTAATATAGAAAATTTTAATAATTATAGACCTATATCCATTCTTTCTAATGTATCGAAAATTGTTGAAAAATATCTTGCAAATTCTATTTATCAATATGTAATCAATAAAAATATACTTAACGAAAATCAATTTGCTTATCAAAAAAATAAAAGTACTTCATTATTATTAAATAATCTTACTAATAAATTAAATAAAAATCTTAATGAAAGTATAATAAATTTAATAATTTTCATAGATTTCACTAAAGCATTTGATAGTATTGATCATAAATTATTAATACAGAAACTTAATAACATTGGTATTAGAGGCAATTTTTTAAAATTGATGGAAAACTATCTACAAAATAGAAAATTTAGAATTAAAATTGAAAATAATTACAGTAAGCTCTTTAATTTAAAAAGAGGGGTTCCGCAGGGATCAAATTTAGGACCGCTGCTTTTTATTTTATATACAAATTCAATGTTTGACAACATATCCCATTCTAAAATCTATTCTTACGCAGATGATGTATTATTGCTTAATGATAATGAAGATTTAACAAATGCACGAAACCAAATACAGACTGATTTAAACTCTATTATTTCTTGGTCGATTGCAAACAAAATGACAATAAATCTTAAAAAAACAAAACTGATAATAGTCAAAACAAAAAATAAACCGTTAATTGAAAATGTAGAAATTATTCTGCATGATACAAAATGTAAAGGAATATATAATTCTAATCTAATATGTAATTGCCAAAAAATTGAAAAAGTACAGGTACAAAAATACCTAGGTATCTATCTTGATGAATACTTAAGTTGGAACAGTCATTATCAAGCAATTGTAAAAAAGATGAATACATTTTTATTTATGTTTAACCATATTAAATATATTTTTCCTGTAAAACAAAAAATTATGATTTATAAAGCTTTTATTGAATCTTTTCTTTGCAATGGAATTGAATGTTGGATTTATTTAAGCAAAATACAATTAGAAAATATAAATAGATTAATTGAAAAAATACTAAATCAAATTTTCAATAATTATAAGTTTTATACTGATAAACAAAAAAAAGATATTAGAATTTTTTATAACATTATGTTACCCTAATGAAAAAATTATGTACATTATTATTTTAAAGAACTTCTATTATATGTCAAATAAGTTAAAAAATAATGTAAATGAATTAAATACTAGAAATGTTTGGAATAATCTAATTCGTTTTGATCCTCCAAAAAATAATTTTGGTATGAGAGACAAAAATAGATTATTTAAAATTTTTAAACAATTAGACTTAGAAGTTTTTCAAATTAATACTTATAAACATTTAAAAAGGGAAATTATAAGTAGCATAATAAATAAAAAAATAATTTGGCAACCTTAAATATATGTTGTAATGAATTATATTTATAAATAGTACTTACTTTAATTTTGTTTTCTTTTTGGAATTAGTATATGTATGTTAATTTTCACAATACTAATGTAAAATCTTGGACTTACTAATTTTGTATATATATATATATATATATATATATATATATATATGTTAATATCTGTGTTTTTTCAGCATCTGCACCACAGGATTTCTTTGAAAACCTAGCAGGACTGTATTGTTCAAAATTTAGAAAAAATTTAAAAATAAAAAAAAAAAATAAAAAATATTTTTTTGAGAAAATAAAGAGTTTGCAGTTTCAGCACATATTACAATTTAAAAATGAGATATTTTCAAGATTTAAAATACGAAAAAAGAAAAAAAAAAAAACCTTAATAATGAACTTAATGAAAATAAATATCAAGTTCTTTAAGGAATTTCTCGTATTTTTGTATAAAACAAAATGTATTTTTATTAATTCTTATTTCTCTAGGCATTCTGATTTTGTATTCGAAGAATTTTTATATGATTTTTTTTTATGTTTGAAGTGAGGTTTATTTTATTCCACATTAAATTTTATTTCGTTTTAATATGAACTATTTGCAACCCGTGAAATATTCACGGAAGTAAAACACATTCCACATTTTTGAAATACCATGCAATTTTTCAAAAACACAAGATTGAAAAAGATGTCCTCAGCTCATTTTTTAAAAGGAATGAAATGTATAAACCCTGCTGCATTCGATCTATTTGTAGCAGACATTTGCACATTCAATACAAATTCTACTTACAGATTTTGTCATTTATTACCGAGACCTTCAAAATAAGCTATCATTCTCAAGTCTCCTGCCCTAATAAAATAGGCTCCTCCAAATTGAGCCTATGAGAGTGCCTTACAGGGCGTAGGAATTACTTCTAGTTCAATTTTTTTTATTATTCATTAAACGAATAGATGAAAAAGTTTATAATTTGTTTATACTTAAGTATTCTTATTTTTACTTGAATTAAAAGTATTGGATTGATTTAAAGTAATTAAAGATTATTTGTTTTTGTATAATATTTTAAGTAAGTATTGAACAACGAACCAACATTAAATCAACTAATTTTTCTTTTCAAAAAGACATTTGTTAGTGTATTTTTAAAATTAAAAATTAAAAATACACTAACAAAATTTAAAAATACACTTTAAAATATTCTCTCTCCGCGGTTTCCACTTTGGTGACAAACAAACGTACATCCGTACATTCGTTTTTTGTCTATTAATAGTATGATTTAAGTTCTGCTTGTTGATTTCATGATACGGAAGTTAATGTGAATGCAATTTATGTAGACCTGTCGTAAACGGAACCTTCTTATTTACATTATTTTAACATTTGAAAATGAAAAAGACAAACATTCCATTCTCAGTTGTGTAATAAACACACAAGCAAGCTATTCCATACCATTGGTAATCGATCCAATGATTGCCTTGTTGAAAGGGACACTACTATTCATTGGAT
>JAFIDM010000005.1:9197472-9225167 GCA_023159025.1 Thereuonema tuberculata
TTCCCAATGGGATGCCCAATCTCAGGGGCAATTTGTAATATTTATTTAAACTGGATTGAAAACAAGTCTATTTTGAAATGGTCAAAAGCAAAATTCCAATATTTCAGATACGTTGATGATATTTTAATTCTGTGGGAGGGTACTAATCGACAATTTAAACTTTTTTTTCAATTTTGTAAATTCTATAGAACCGAATTTAAAATTCACCTACCAGGAAGAAAAGGATGGAAGATTACCTTTCTTAGATGCTATGTTAATCAACAGTAATAATACTATAAGTTATGAATATTACAAGAAGCCTTACCAAAGTAAACACATGCTAAATTTTGAATCAAATCATAGAATGTCAACAAAGAGGGAGATAATTTTAAATAGTTTAAAAAGGATAACTACCTATACTGAGGAAAAAAGTAAATGGAAAGAGAAAATAGATAATCTGAAAGAACAGTTAGAAATGAATGGCTATCCCAAAGGCTTTGTTAAAGCATGTATTGATAGATTTTTTTCGTACAAGAAAAATCAAGAGGACAGAGGATTTAAACAGTAATAAAGTTAAAGATTACAAGTTAATTAGGTTTCCAATTGGATTTGAGATTGATAAGTATGTTAAAAACGTGTTAGAAGAAAATAAAATTAGAATTGTTTTTTATAAGGGAAACTTATTGTTCAAAAAAAGAAGACAAGAAAAAATCAATAAATTGCACAAAATGGGTGTGATATATACTTTGAAATGTAGAGACTGGGGGGGGGGGGTTATATATTGGAAGTTCTGGAAGGGCATTTAAGGAAAGGTTAACAGAGCATACTAATGCATGTAGGGACAATCATCCAGAGCTGTCAGATTAGGCATTTCATTCAATAAATTCAGCACATAATCCGGATCCTATTATCGATATTATATATATATCCCAAAATGAGGCAGAAAGGTTTTTATTGGAATCAGGTTTTATTAATCTAACAAATTGTATCAACAAAATTAAGGCACTAAAAATGAGTCAAATTTCATTCAGCTTTTTTGAAAAAATTGTAAAGAACAACAAAATTTTGAAACAAAAATTAGATTTGAAATAAGAAATTGCTCCTAAATGCATTTAATAAAGTTCTAACTTTTGGGTTTGTTTTACGTTTGGGATTGTTTTTCAAGTTTGGGTTTGTTTCATGATTATTGTTAAAAGAAAGTAAGATTGTTATTCACGTAAGTTTAAATGAGGTTATTACTTTATTGTTAAAAGAAAGTAAGATTGTTGTTCAAGAAAGTAAGAATGTTATTCACGTAAGTTTGTACCATGCTTGTTCACGATTGGAATTCTGTTTTAAATGTTTAGAGATAATGTTAGTTATCTCGACATTTTCTGGAATCTCTAAGAAGAAGGGTCCTGCTAAAGGATTCGAAATATTGAGAGTAAAAGGATATAATTAAGGAAGAAGAGATTTTTTTGTGATGCAAAATGTTAATTTGCATGTTTGCCCACAACACTGTATAAAGAGGCTGGCGCTGCTGGGTTATCTCCACTTTCCTGGATCAACAACAAGTGACAGAATCGTTCAGTGCTACCTGAAAATGTAGAATCTGAAGCATGGGGAGTCGTAGGGCGACATGAAGCTGGCCAAACACAGATGACAGTGGCAGTAGCGGTTGAAATCTCCCAAAGCGTGATTAGCAGACTCTGGAATCGCTTCAGAAAGACTGGCACAATACGAAGAAGACCAGGGCAGAGTCGCCCGTGTGCCACCGCTGCAAGAGATGATCGCTACTTGACGTTAATAGCACGAAGAAACCGGCGAAGCAATGCGACTGAGCTGCGGGGACAGTTTCTCGCTGCTACTGGATGACGGGTATGTACGCAGACAAAATCGACTCCGTCACGTGGACTCTATGCCCGGCGACCAATGGTATGTATTCCGTTAACTGCTTAACATCGCAGAACCCGCAGAAGATGGGCTGAAATGCATCTTCCTTGGACCCGTGAAGAGTAGTCCACGGTTCTTTTCAGTGACGAGTCAAGATTCAGCCTGCAACCTGACAATCGTCGTGTCCTGATCTGGTATGAACGTGGAAAACGGGAGAATGCACATTTCGTGCAAGAAAGACATTCCTTTGATGGAGGTGGAATCATGGTGTGGGCAGGCATCAGCATTGGTGGTTGTCCCGACCTCATGTTGTTAGAAATGGAACGGTGAATGCTGTAAGATATCGGAAAGAAATTCTACAGCCTATAGTGATACCCTACGCTGGAGCAGTTGGGGACAACTTTCTTTTAATGGACGATAATGCAGGCCTCCACCGTGCGCATCTCCTCAACAGCAAGCTGCAAGATGCTGGAATCGAGCGCATGGACTGGCCTTCACGTTCTCCAGACCTGAATCCCATCGAAAATGCTTGGCATGCACTAGGAAGACATGTTACCAGTCACCAATTACCTCCCATAATACTTCCTCAGCTGGAAGCTGCCCTGGTGCGCGATTGGTCACGAATCCCACACGAACTGCTGCCAGTTTCATCCTCACCATCCCTCATCGCTGTCAGTGTGTTGTATCAGTCTCAGGTGACCATACACCCTACTGAACAGTCAATGTGTGACCGTTGGCTTGCGAATATTAATCACTGTCCATGTGTCACATCCTTCTCAGTCCCGATAAATGGATTCTGCACCTCATTTGCACATTCAGACAATTTCCATTTTCATGTCATTTGCTTCTCTGATGATGTTCTTTAATAAATAAACTCAAATGCCTCTGTTTTTTGGGTATATTATATTCATTTCGCAACATCCTCAAAATTTTGTGAGCAGTATATTGTAGTGAGTTTTATTATTAATTGTAATGATTTTTATGGTTCGATTTATTTCTATCTATCCTATGTATTTTATCTTTTTCTTATTCAGAATCACTTGTATTATTTCAACTGTCAACTATTAATCTTATTTTTGTTCATTATTAAATCTCAACGGCTGGTCGGGTTCCCACAATCCTTTGTAAATTTAAATCCTTCCGTTAATTTCTGTTATCATTTAAATGTACCAATCATTTTTAAAGCCCGCCAGCCAATCAGCACCATTGTAAATAAACCTATTTAAACCCCAGACGCAAATAATAAACAGCCAGAGCCAGAGCTCAGAGCCCAGTCCAGTTGACCATTCACCAGTTCAGTCTAAATTCATTTCACTACAAATCACACACTACAATATTTTACTTTATAAATGGCAGCTTACAATATAACATAAAAGGTTATTCGTATTTAAACAAAACAAACTCATAATATATTCTGTTTTCTTTTGGAAAATACGAAATTACTTTAAAAATAAGATGGAATTAATAACAAAAATAAAATTAATAAAATTAGTATGTGATTAATAACGATGACAAATACCATGCGGTTATAGCGTGCGTGACAAACTTGAAAGTCAAAAAATTTTTAACCACAGATTTGACTTTTATTTTCTTATTTTAAACTTATTAAATTAGCCGATGGATTTTTGTTTTATATTAATGCGTTTAGTATTGCACTATCATTTTTTAGATTTGATTAAAAATAATTATATTATCAATTGAAGTAAGCATTTCTGAAGTTTTTCTAAAGATTAATTAATATTCAGGAAATGGAGAATTTCAAGGTAATGATTGTGTTCGGTATTTATTACAATTTACAAATAAGGGAAAACATTTTCTTTGTATTTAATTTCGTGGCTTAAAAAGCAAACAAACAAACAAAAGAACCTCCAACATTTTAAGAAAAGTAGGCTTCTGGATATTTCAAGAAATTCTGATTCTTATTTAGAACAAAATTTTTAAAATTAAACATAAGTTAAATATATATATATATTCAGAGTCAGATTTATGATTTTATTTTATTTATAATAATTCAATCAGAAAGCTTGTAATGAAATTGTAATAATTTTGAATATATTCCTCAAAGTTACGAAATGTGTAAAGCTAATTAACTGTTTAATTATAGATATAATACTGCTCCGTTTGTATTGATTATCTAAATAAACCCCCAAATAATTATCGTATGTGAATATTTCAATGCTAACCAATTACGGAGGTATAGTTACATATATTTTTAATAGCTTATTATTAAGAATTGGCAAAATTACATTTGTTAATAATGATGATATATATATATATATGTTAGCCAGTCCTATTAGGTGTAATTAAATAATTACTCCGGTATTATAGGTGCTGGAAATTTGATGTGTCATTTAGATTAATATAAAAGAAAAAATTAATAAAATTTAAATTTACAGTTTTAATCTCTTTTTTAATATAGGGGTCATTCCACAGAAAACGTAACTTTTAAGAGACAAAAATGTTAAAAAAAAATATTGACAAACAAATCTGAAATTTATTTTCTAAGCAGTATTATTGCTTCTATGAATTATAAAATGAATTGTTACATTGTTTCTTCCTTTTTCATGAAATAAGGAATAAAATAAAATTTTGATATGGACGAGGATATACAACTGTAACAGAGTATAAGATACAGTAATGAAATCTACCATATTTTAAAAGCATAACTCATAATTTAAGTAAAATTTCAATTTATTCTGAAACAGAACATTAACTTATCGCAAAATAGCAGAAAAGAAATTTACCGATAATAATAAACAAATATTCCAAAATCATAAATATTTTAAATTAATTATTGAGATAATGTTAATAAACAATATAGTACATATACTAAATCAATTATTGAGACTCATAGTATTTAAATAAATGATTTTGTACCCTCTGTTACGAAATTAATATCCTCCATTCAATGTTAATGTAACGGAGGATACATCTACGGAGGATACATTTCTGCAAAATTTCCCTAGTTTGTCATGCTTATTGTGAGGTTAGCTCGTGAACATCCTTTAAAATGTAATTGAATCGTATTTAAGAATAACTTCAACAAGTTCTATGTATTTTCTCAATGTTATTTATTTGTCTAAGTAGAGAACGGAGGATACACAAAGATTAGAACCGTCTTGAGAATCCTGAAGAAACTGTTAGATAGAATGTAGTTAAACCATACTATTTTACTCCAAACACAAGATAGAGCTAAAAGAAAGTGGCGTCTTTTCCTCCTTCATTTCCACTCTTTGTGAATACCATTGCCATCTAATGGGAATTTGTTAAAATATCTTCAAAACGGAGGATACAGGGAAAGTCTGTGACAAACTTTCAAACCTAAAAACATATGTTCAAGCTAACATTTTCTCATTTTTTTTTATGTCGAACTGCAGTTCACCTTTTAATGTAAGAAATACAATGTGACTCACTTATTCAATATTTCCTTAAATTCATGAAATAATTAACCACCCTTCTGACAAAGCACTTGTGACACGTAACGGAGGTATACATATCTTCACTATTGTTTAAAAATTTAATAGAAATAAAATGAAAGAACAAAGAATACCAATGTTCATATCTTCCTTCGTTTGTATTGCTGTTTATAACCACTGAAAGAAGAACTTTGAATATTTCTTAAGTAAATAATTGCCTTGTACGTAAAAAGGTACGTTTTCTGTGGAATGACCCATAGAACACGTTATATACATTAATATTAATAAAACATAAAAAATATTAGAAATGTAGTGTTATATACTTGATTTTTACTAAAAATCACACACACATACACACACACACACACATATATATATATACAGGGTGTACCTGTAATGTGCTGCCAAACTTAAAGGTTTATTCAATCAAGCAAACAACGAATAAATGTCGTATAAACATGGGTCTGGAAATGCTTTATTTCCAAGATATGAACAATACAGAGGTGTCGGCCGTACAGTCGCTCAGTTTCACAGAAAGTGCTCAAAATGTCCTCCACCGGCCGCAATGTACGCAACACAACGTCATTCAATCGACTGCCGAACACGGTCGAAGATTCCAGCTGCACGTCGAATTGTGTTGCGCCCACCCACTATGCGATCATGCAGTGAGTGGGCGTCAGGAACCGGTGTGATGTATATTAATGCTCTAAGATACGAAAAAGTCCAGAGGGTTTAAATCAGGGGAATGAGCAGCCATGCTGTTGTTCCAATCTAGCGGTCAGGATAACGTTGGTTCAGAAGTCGTCGGGCTGTAAGGCTGAAATGAGGTGGCGCACCCTCATGCATGAACCACATGTGACGATGAGTGTGCAAAGGAACATCCTCCAGGCCTGTAGGCAACTCATTTTCTAGGAAATCCCTGTAAGCATCGCCGGATAATCTAGCTGGCAGAAACACTAGCCCGATGAGATGGTCGCCGATGATACCAACCCAGACATTTACGGAAAACCTTTGTTGGTGCCGTGACTGTGTGATAGCATGAGGGTTTTCATCGGACCAGTGCTGAACGTTATGAAAATTCGTAATGGCATCTTTCGTGAAGTAAGACTCGTCGGTGAAAGGCACAGACTGTGCAAAATTAGGTTGAACATAGTGTTGCAGATACCATGCGCAAGACATGGAGGGTTTTCGGTGGGTGACAGACTTTGCCCTCTATGTACGTGATATGGGTGGAGAAGCTGTTCCTGGAGAATTCTGTGCACACTTTGCTTGGAAATGCCGACTTCTTTGGCAATCTTTCTAGTGGACGTTCCAGGATTTTTGCAACTTCATCCAGCACCTGTTCTTCATTGTGTCGGTTCTTATGTGTCGGTCTCTGCCTCTATCGAAAGTAGCGGGCGTAAAAATCCTGTTTCAGTCAGACGACGATGAATCGCACTATATCTATTCCTGGATGTAATGCTAAAACGTTGTTAAATATAAATGAAACAAAAAATTACAGTGCTACTGGATAGTTAATGTTCTAGAACTCTTCTAGAATTTTATTTATTTGTTTATTTTATTGTAATGCAAACCAATATTTTTGGTTTAAATGAAATAACTTACTACGATTTACTTTTCATTTGCTTTTGAGTCGTTCGGGCGTAGTCGAATGGTCAAGCGATGGCCTTTCATGAGTCTTATTACTGCAGTTGTCTGCATCCCAAAGCCTGATTGGATATTTGGCTTTTTCTCTTCTATGTTCATCTATTCTCACCCATTTCCACGGGTTGAATGGCTCTTGCGATGCAGCATGGACAGCTATCTATTTAGCAAAACAGTCTGAAATTTATACACGTTACGATAATGAATGCTGCACATCAAAAGGACGTGAGATCTAACAATTTCATTTATTTCATTTTCTAAATATGATCATTTACTGTGACTGTTAATAGTTTCAAGAAGCATTTCGGCTTTATTTTTCAGATAGATATTCTATAAGATTATGTCTATTTATTATTTATTAATATGTAATTAGATTTACTAACGTTCATTAAAATAAAGTGGATTATCTATTACAGTATTTATTAACATAAGATTTAATAAGATTTATTTATTTGATTATTTAGGATAAGAAAATTTTTTTGGCTTTTATTAGCTACATTTATTTGTAAAGTGATAACTGAAGGTCCAAGTTTCGAGCCTTATGGTATTACTAAAAATAAAATGTTAGATTTCTCGAAAAGTACGGAAAAGACGGCGTAGTTCTTTAAACTAATATTAAGATAACTGAAAAGAGAAAATAAATCTTAAGTCAGTTATTTTACATTTAAATAGAACTTGAGATTGCTTGTGGGAGTTTATTAGTTCTGAAATTAAAAGCTAGCAATTTGCAAATGTAATGGTATCGTCTTTACTTTTATCTAAGATTTAATTCCTATCCCTCCGAACCGTATGTTTATCTTACAAAACAAATATAATACATATTTAATGATATAATTTTTTTCCTCTCCTAAAGTCGTTTGAATATGGTGGCTACTTTATG
Source organism: Thereuonema tuberculata (assembly GCA_023159025.1). Lineage (NCBI taxonomy): Eukaryota > Metazoa > Arthropoda > Chilopoda > Scutigeromorpha > Scutigeridae > Thereuonema > Thereuonema tuberculata. Next base: position 9,205,264 of record JAFIDM010000005.1, read on the forward strand.
AAGACTCCCGCCAGATGGCGACACGGTTGGTCATCTTTGCCGCAGTGCTCCTTCCCGTGGGTTCAGACCAAACCACCCCGTTTGTATTCCACTCTGGTCTCCGGCTCAACGTAGTGCAGGGATTCCTGATTTTTCTTTCATTTCTGTAAGTACACATTCTTTATTTGAAACGTCTACTTCCTTTGATTCCATTTCTACCGACTTTTCTTACCTCTATCACTCACGGAGAGCCCTCCTGAGTGCGACCACCGACTCTATTTCAGCCGGCAAAAGAGCCGCCAAACGCCGGCATCCGAAGACCCTGATTGCCGTACTCCATTTCGCTCGCCTCATTCCGTGCCAAGATCCCTTTTTATTACAATAGCCAATGAAATTCATTTTTCCCACATTTAGCATTTGAAAAATATATTTATTTAATCTAATTCTAATTATTTTTCTTCTTTATTTCTTTTTATATCAGAATATATGAACTTTTGAGAAAAAGAATTTTTTTCATTTTTCTTATAAGAAATTTCTAACATGTCTTTTTACAAATCCAATTCTTATTAATGTATAATCATTTTATCTTGATTTTAAAACGCTAAATATGAAGTTTTGATATTTTCTGCTCTTTTAAGTAAATGGTGATATTTCTTTTTTTTTTTTTTTTTTTAATTTTTTATTTCAGAATTTTTGCAAAAGTTTGATTTTAAAAATTTAGTTTCTCTTTTCTTTCTATTTGTTATTCTTCGTTTTCTTCTTTTCGTTCATTCATTTTAAAAACTCTAAATATATATCTACTGATTTCAAAATACCTTCCGTACATGTTACTGCTAATCAATTATTTTGATTTATCGCTTTTATCTAACTTTATCGTAAAAAGAAAATATTTTTTAGTAAAAAAAATATAAATAAGTTTTATTTATTTATTCCTTCAACAAAAAAAGATTATTAATTCTGTGATTAAAAATCCCAACAATTTAATTTTAAGATATTCAATTCCAAGCTTTTTTATCTAATGCGTTGTTTTGATGTACATAGCTTATTTCGTAATAAAAATATATTTAAATATAGAACGATAAAAATATAATTTATGTAGTTCATTTTTTGTATATTTTCATATCTGTATGGTTCATAGGATTATACAAATATATATTTTTTTTCTTAAGACAAAATGATAATTCAAAATATATATGTATTTCAGCGATGTATGTTACTTTCTATATTTAAATATATTTTTATTACGAAATAAGCTGTGTACATCAAACAATGCTGTAGGGCCTAGATAAAAAAAAAAAGCAAGCTTTAAATTGAATATCTTAAAATTAAATTTTGAAAGATGACTTTGAAAGTGAAAGTTTATTTTCTAAATATTTTTATTCAATTCCTCAAATTTTTTGTTCTTCAAAATATTTTTATGAAATTTATTTTGCATGATTAAGTATTTACAAATTGTCATATTTTTGCTATTTTACTTCTTTATTTCTTCTCTAAGTTTAATTTTTAAATCTCTAGTTTCATTCAGTATATTTGTTGTTCGTAATATATTTTTAATGCAAAAAATAAATAAATCAATAAATAATAATGAATCAAAAATAAGGATAATTAAAAAAATAAATATAGTAATAGAAAATGAAAGTATATTTTTAATGCTTAATATATTTTTATATTAAAACTCATTAATTTACATAAATCTTTGATGATGAGGTTGTTTATATTGCCGCGAAAATATATCAATCATCCTGTCATTATAAGCTAAATATTGTAAGCCGTGAGGTTGAATAAGCACTTAATTAATTAATTAACTAATTGACTGAAATATATTTAATATATTTCAGAGTTTAAATCATTATTAGTTTCATTTAGTTCACGTTTCTCGGAGCTTCGATATTAATTTTCAGTCCTGAATTGTTTTCATTTTTCTATGTAATTTTGAGTGAATCATTTTGATTTATAATTATTTATAGCCAAGTGTAATTTCACGAAATAATAATAATTCTGAGTCAAAATGACCCGCTTTGTAATTTATTTTCACTACTTAGATTTATTTCATTAGTTCATTAAATCTATCAGATTACTGATTATTAATAGCCCTAATAATATCAATGTAGTAATTGTGTAAGTTATTATAAATACATAATTACGTTTCTATTAATATAATTGTAATTATTGTTGTTGAAATTTATTTAGAGCCGACTGCACAGTAGATTAATTTCATACTATTTAACTATTTATTACTTATTATTATTAAACTTATTATTATTAATAAAAAATTTATAACATATACTCATTGTTAAAATTTAGAATAGAAAAATGCTTCTTATTAATTCTTAACTTATATGATCAAATGTAACAAATACATGATAAAATGCACGTTTTAATACAAATGTTATCAATACTATGAATAATGAAATGATTTCTTGGGAAAAATAAAGTGATTTATATAACTTAATTAGATATATTATACGAAAATATTATAAATACCGGTAACAAGAGTATTGCTAGTTGTTACCAATCACAATATCATTAAATTCAATTAAGAAAGAAAAAAGATTATTATTAATTCCTGTAATATTGTGTTTTTATTAGTACATATATTTATATATACAAATTGCCCTTTATTCTACTTCGAAATCGATTGGGCAGTGTTTAGTAAAATGACACAAGATGGCGACACCTGACACCATTCACAAATCTCTTTCTTACCACGTCAATAATTGCTTTCAACAGCTTTATTTGGTGGAGGTGGATAAAAGATCCATTTGATGATTCACGCCAAAAGAAAGAAATAGGGTTTTTATGATTCATTTCATAGATTATATCAAAGAATAACATTAAGTTAAATAACCAAAAAAAAAAAGGAAGAATTATATAAAAAATGAAATATTATATATTTTACTGATTAATAATAATAAAAGTAGATTCTGTAACATGTTATTTAGAGGGAATGTAATCAAATTTCTTTTAACAAAATATTTAATTTACGTAATTAGTTTATTGTTTACAGTCATCCACATTGGAGTGGTGTGATGGCATCAACATGTTTAGTAAAATGGTGACTTTATCTCTTATTTTTTCGTTATGATCCTATTAACTTTCAATATGAATTTATATCATTTTTTTTTTATTGGACCATATTATCCTGTAAATCTTAAAATAATTCAAAAAGGAAATCCGATAGTTGGTAAATATTTACTGGAATATATACAGTAGAGCCCCGATTATCCGAGAGTGCCGCGAAAAATTTTATTAATTACCAACCTCAAAAAAAAAAAAAAAAACAATTTTAATCCAAGCCAACAACAGGGAAAGTACAACAGGTCCTATTGTGCGAAGGTCGAAAATTACTGACAGGTTTATTGTGCATCATAATCCTATAGGCCTTCTTGGAATTTGTGGATGAGTGGCAGGCTCTTGCTCTGAAGAAAGGTTTCTGCTTTACTGTACATATTTTAAAAGTTTTGCATATTATGTTTTTTTGTATAATAAAACGTAGTTTTTATGCTGAAATATTTTTTTTCGTGATTACACCTCATTTTTAGTCTTTTTTTTTTTTTTCGGGTTATCCGCGATTTTTACTATCCGCGATACCCTTGCCACCCAATTCCGCGGATAATCGGGGCTCTACTGTATATATGCTGGTCAATGTGTTTTGAAAGCTTTAAGATGTAGTTTCGTGTATTCGCCATATCTCAAACAAGAGCTGAATGGGAATGGAAATATTTAATAACTAGTCTTAAGTTGAACGCATTACAAAGTTTAAAAACAATAATACAAGTAAATTACAGTTGAAATGAGAACTTCCGAATATTCACATATAGAGTTTGTGTATCGTTATCGTAAGCTTTTATACAAAGCGCTTTGTGTGTCGCTCCGCTTTGAACTGAGGAATTCTTCGGGCTTTTAAAGATATGAAATTCGGTGTGTATGTAGACCACGTTGAGAATCTCTAAACCGTTGCGATCAGTGGAAAGTAATATGAGAGATTGGTGATAGTCTGTGTGACAATGTAGTAGCCGTGGAGGTTTAGCGTTTACTTCCCGTAATAGCAGCTCCTACGTTCCATTGGCATAGCGAAGGGAGGGTTTGGTTTTGGTTTTTATTAAACTCTAAAATAGAAGAAAACTGGTAATTTTGACTTCTAATTTTGGTTAGAAAGTTTTTGTTTGAACCCCTGCCCCCAAACAGAAAGAATTCAGTTTTTAGTGTTTTGGTTAAAAGGTTAAATTACACGATTCGTAAACCACCCATTTCAAATTTCTGAATATCACGATTCTGCTAGTTATTTTTACAGACCTAGTCTGTTTGCCTTTATATCCAATTCTATTTAAAAAAGCTTTGAATTGGCTTTGCCAGCATAATTTCAGCTACATAATATTACTATGTTACAATGGCCTTTTTCACAAAAGCGCACAATGTTTTGGCTTCGGTTTCTTTTGCTTCTCCAGTTTGTGGCACAGTAAAAAAAAAAATGAAGGTCCCATTAATACTTATTAAAATTTGATAATTTTTCAGTTAAATAGCTTCAAGTTATTTGAAGAGGAAGAGATTTCCTTGCTTCAATTACATTCTACACCGTGTCTTTTCTTCGTTGCTTGTGCTGAAAACGAGCTTTTATTTTTGGTAGAAGATTTACAGACTGTATTTCTATTCTATTTATCCTGAACAACAGGGAAGCCTCGTGCGTTGAGGGAAAGAGCGACCCTTCACGTACTTCTGAAATGACGGCTTCCATCGCTTACTTCTATTACAAAGGTTGATGTGTTGTTTCAGCCTGAATAATGTTATGGAATTAAGTAGAAATGAAAATGTAGCCATGAGATAAAAAGAAACAATAAGTTCCTGGAAAAACTTAATGTCTACTGACTTTTAATTGTTGCTGTTTTTTTTTTATTATTTTTATTCTAAAGTCGTGAAATTAATATAATCTAAAATTCTTTTCACTTATTCTTAAATTATAACAAAACAGTATAAATTTTCATTTTCTTAAAAGAGTTTATTTAATTATAAAATTCTTTAATCCTTTAATACCACAAATCTTTCTTTACTTACACCACAATATCTCGAAGGCATAACCGGCCTTCTTTTTCAAGCTTCACATCCTTATAATATTACTTTATTTATGAAGAATTAGTTTATTTAATTATTTTTTTAATCCTATTAATTTTAAAAGGGCACGGTAGCGTTGAGATGAATTATTAAAAGGATTAATAGGTTTTACTACGATATAGAAATCCATTTATATCTATTATTAAGAAATCGGTTTTAATTCATCTTTGTGGATTTTTGTCCTCTTCAAATACTTATTTTTGGACAAAGATCCAAACGGTGAAAAAATTATGTTTCAAAACTTGTTCGTCTCTCGTTCGAAAGTACATGTGACAAGTTTCATGAAAATCTGTTCAGTCGTTCAAAAGTTATTAGGGAAAAGAAGTAACTGCAACAGTCTGACTCTTAGAAAGTAGGTTTAGTGTTCTTTACTGGATTTATTGGCATTTTGAGAAATGATGATAGAATTATATATATTTTATTCTTATATAAAAATATTATTAACACCATTCTACTATTTTAATTATTACAAAGTTCGCAAATTTTGCTTTGTCCAGTTGCGGCTCGCGTAAAACATTTCATGAGACATAGAAACGTTAAATATGAATAAATTAGTGATTCTGAACGTTTTCGGCACCGGTCGATCTCCTAAGATTAGTGATGCGTAGAATACCAAGAAGGGGTTTTCGGGAAGCGTATGTAAGACCCGCTCTACTCCAGGCTACATAGATGGATTTTTGTTCTGATAAACACAGTTCGAATGATTTGCAAACACATTTGATCGACATTAAGCCAATTATTTTGGAGGCAATTGAAGCAAATTGCAGGTAATGCGGTCTTTGGCGGAACAACGGCGTTGAGTGACAGTCAGAAACATTGACTTAATGCCATCATACTTAGATTTTCTAAGACATTTAAATTGATGTGAAAAACAAAATTAAATTTTGTAATACAAATATTGAAATAGATTGAAATATTAATCTATTCTCATTAATTGCTTTTCATATATCATTGTGATATTTTATTCAATATAAATACCCTCCTTTTTTTTGGGGGGAGGGGGAGGGCTACTGTTCACTGTTTTTTTTAAAAAAAATATTTATATACCTTTTGCAATCTATTTTTATAATCAGTAATAACATCTGAAATCATCTTTAGCACGTAGAACGAACTTACTGTATGGTTATAAATTACCGGTTAATGAAGAATTCCCCCAAACCCCTACACACTAACACTCATCAACACGATTAACTAGCCTCAACTGACCATTCACAAATCACGTCACAAACCTCAACCAAAAATGTATTTTACCGTAGACTAAATCTTAACCATCTCAACTATTAAAAATAAAATCATTTTAAGTACAAACCACCAATTAAACCTTAATAGAGAAGACGTGCCGGAAAATCAAACGTTTGTAATTTGACTGGCATTATTAATTTCTAGATTAAAATATTCTGATATTTTATTTTTGTTCAAGTATCTGCTCTGGTATTTCTATGTCGGCTTCCCGTTTGCAATTACGTGAAATACCAGATTCGCAGATGGTGACCACCTTCCCAACAGATCATAGAAAACACTGAGGTCGACATGTGTGAAATAAAATACAGATTGCAAGCCAAAACAGAAATTCTCTTCATTTTTATTCGGGAGGGGAAAAGATTGTTACATTATTGATGTTAGCATTGACTTAGAAGGCTTTGCCCCTGTACGCTTCGCTTAGAAATTCCTTGACAGAGATTTGGGAAATCTGAAAATTCTGAAAAATATAACTTTTAGTATCAATTATTTTAAATACTGTAAAATATAATTATCGTAAATCGTAGGATTACAAAATTAAGATGTAAAGCAGCGTTTCCCAAACATTTCCAGTAAATAATTTAAATTCAAAAACGTAAAACATACAAATCTATCAATTCTTGTTTATTCAACAATATTTCGTGTTTTACAGAAGACTTCATCAGGTTAATAATTCGAAGACAAGAAAATTCCTTTCTTTTTTCCCTTTTTCTCGAATTACTCACCTGATGAAGTCTTCTGTAAAAGAAGACGAAATATCGTTGAATAAACAAGAATTGATGAATTTATGTGTTTTACGTTTTTTAATGAAATATACAAATTTTTAAGGAATAATAATTTAAATTCTTTTCTAGATTCCTATTTCCCATAAAGACATATACTGCAGTTTCCATAACTAATTGTTTCTTATCTTTTTAAGATTATTGAACAAATATAAAAAAATATCATTATTATAGATATGAAATAAATTTAATAAAAAATATGATTTTGATGTGAATCGCTGTTTTGAATTTTAACTTTACTTTCCCTGAAAGTTTATTATAAGTTAATTTTTTTTTCATGAACTGTCACTACCTCGCGGATCGTTTGGGAAACCCTGGTTTAATGCATTTATTCTATTCATAGGGTAGTGACTAGCCAGCAAAGTGTTCGAAAAATCATGAGGATTGTTTTCATTTTCTTTTATGGAGGGGAGATTAAGATCAAGTTAATCCATTTTTCTTAAGAATATTGAGTAAATTAAAGTAAACTCTTATGACTGCTTCACAAGTCAACTCAAGTCAACTCAAAACTTGCATCAACTCAGTAAATTACTCCCAAAACCCTGCCCCTTGCTCTAAATAGGGTAGGATCTAATTTCAGGCAAGTTTTAGAAGCAACTTTATATCAGCGCCAAAACAGCGAGAAATGTTTATTTGAAAAAAGACGACAACGAACACTACAGGCTAGAATCTGTACTTTGTCCCTGGTTTCCATCGACTGCTTGATCCACCACCTTCTCTTCTTCGGATTATTTTTTTTTTCTTTTTCTTTAAATCTACTGTAGGATGAGTCAAGAATTAAAAGCAAAACTAAAGCTGCAAAACCTATCTCTTCTTCGATTAGCGTTTTGAATCGCAGTATCGATGAGAACAAAACGAGACTTGCCACTGGAAGTTTAGTTTCATGTGTTAAGCGATGTCTACTTCGCCGACCTGCAAATGACAAGTTTTTAGCACTTTTTAGTATTCGAGAAAGTATAAAGCTGCCAAGAGGAAAAGGGGAAATTTAAAGAGGAAACGTTTAGTTTAAAGCAAATTATTATTAAATAACTTTTCATTGAGGAAACCTGTTTTTTTCTTGCTTTTTTTCTGTTTTCTTCAATGTATTTATCGCCAGTTAGCCAAATCCTTTTATCCACTTTCGAAAGCCTTTTCTGAGAAAAACTAGATATATGTTCATCGCGTAGTAACTGAGCAGGCAACGATTATTTTGTGGATGGGGGAGGTGGAAACCAAAAATAACAGTGCTCATATTTTGGATTAGCCAATAAAGAATCGTTGTAGCAAATTCAATTCAGCCCATAAAAGGGAATTGTGAGGATTATTTTTGAGAGATAACAGTCAGCGTGAGCAGCCAGTATAGCCGTGCTGATGTTTTATGGTAGATCATAAGTTTCGCTATCAAGTTGATGAAAATCAGTCCAGATGTTTTAGCGTGGCGAGCGTTCAAACAGAGAGGATGAAAAAAAATAAAGTTGAATTTTTCTTTATTGAGAGGTTCCATTCTCCATCAATGATCTACGCTTCTGTTATTCTAATAAAAAACAATCTATTAAAAGACAAACTTCTTGTAATATTCTTTCCATTTACTGCTAAACCGCAACTCTGTTCCATAAAGTTTGCCGTTACAGGTCGGGTCGTAGATGAACGGACTTGAATGGCTTCCATCTGTTCCTTCATGGTTGAGAGACTCTAGAAACAGTATTTCTCGCAGGCTTTGCTGTTGTCTCTTTCTTTATAGACACCGTTCTACCTTAACCTCGTAAATCATATTAAGTGAATGCAAAGAACAGAGCAAAAGGACCATTAAAATGCTGTAAATGCGCTGTGCACTCCAAGACCTTTTGCATTTACTTTTCAGACAATCACAAACTTAAAACAATCATTTCTTAATGAATTATTTAAATATCAAATTCGAAATGATTCCTACAATTAGTGAATATTGCATTAAAAATAAACAGTTAAGACACTGGAGTATTTGTTCGTTGCAGTTCTTAAACCTAAATTTCAATAATTCCTAAGCTAGCTTTGCTCTCGGCCTTAATTTAAAAAAAAAAAATCATTCTGCATATAGCACTGTGAATCTGTGACTCTTTTCACTGAACACACGCATTAACCAGTGTGGTTTGAGTCATTTTCGAGGACAGAAAAATGCACTAATAAAACTTTGAGTTCAAAAAGTAATAGGTAACTGTGTCAAGTCAAATATAGTTTGTTTTATTTATTGTTTCTTTATCTATAGCTACTGTTGAACGAATAGAAATTAAATACAAATAAACTTATCACTTGTCCCCATCTGCAGAGCAAAAGAAATACTAATTTTTAAATCCGTTGTTAATTGATGAAAATTAAATTGGGCCGATGTCGAAATAAATAAAACAAAGTTTGCAGGACGCTGTTAATAACTCAGAGTATAACACAAGGATGGTCAAACAGCGGATCGAGTCATATCCGGCTCTTTGACTTATAATGTGCGGAAATTAAACTCGCGGAAATGCAAGAAATTGGCTGAGCTTCTTTTTGTATGACAATTAATACAAAAAGTAAATAAAAATTGTAGTTCAAGCTTTTTACTTATTACCGAGTATAAATGAGAGTCTATTGGATTAAAATGTAAGTTTAATGTTCATTGTGAGTAAATTTATTTAAGAGTTTAAATCCTAATTTCAATGTTACATTAGAGTCAGGGATTAAAGAATTTCGGATCAGAAACTTTTCTTATATGCTTTCTTAGTTTACTTCAGCAGTACAATAACAATAAATCAAAACAATTATCAGTTAGGATTTGAAAACATTTAGTCTCTCTCTCTCTCCGTATATATAGTATTATACAGTGTTCCAGTTCTGTGCATCCCTATATGTGTGACGCAAGAGAGCTGCCCTGCTAGTCTTACTTGTACTACAGCGCAGAGATACCTAGTGTCGGATGATCCAAGTAATGAACGAAATTATCCTGCGGAGTTTCTTCACACTCCCATTTTCCGGCGTGCCACCTCATCAGCTAAGCCTGAAGAAAAGATCAATTGTGATGCTGCTTCTCAATCGAAAGAGAGTAATGGCACATGATTGGTCGTTAAGAAGAAGCAGCTTTTTTTTTTCTTATTCAATTTAATCACGACAGAAATTCTTTCGGAAAGCAACAGAGGTGATATCGTCACTATTCCCAGGATTTTTCAACCGAGAGATGTCAACTTGCCAATCAAATTGAAACGACTTCAGTTCCCAGTAATGTCCGCATTTGCAATGACTATTAATAAGTTTCAAGAAACCTTCGAGCACGTGGGAGTTTTTTTTTTTAGCGAGCCAGTATTATCACAGGGCCAGCTTTTTGTTCCGTTGTTCACGAAACAGAGACAACATCAATGTACTCAAAAAAACAGAACGACGATTAAGGTCATTTGCTAAATGATGCTCGAATTTTCACTCGCAATGTGACTTATAATCAAACCTTCCAATAAACAAATTCATTTATGTTCCTACAATGAATTCGTTTTAATTTTGCAAATACTCTATATAAAATAAAAGCAGTCGCATTGTTAATGGGCGTTAATGCATATATATATATATATATATATATATATATATATATATATATATATATATATATATATGTATGTGTGTGTGTGTGTATTTTGTGATTATTGAAACTAATACAAATTAATAGTTTAAAAACTATACAGATGAATAAATATTATTACATATAAGTATTTCTTAATATTTAGGCTATATAAAGTTTTTGTAGGAAGATGTGCTTTACAATAAAAACGTGTATGTAATATTTGTTCATGACTTGCAGCTCTCAAACATTTGACGTTTATCGAAAGTGGCTCTTAAGTTAAGTTTATATCACTAGCATAAGAATCTAAACTCTTGACAGTAAGCTTACAAAAATAATGCATTAAATCTTTTCAATTTTTTTTTTCGATAAATTAATTAATGTTAAACATATAGAATAGTTTGAGAATGTTTATTTCATTGAGAAATCCGTCTTTGGAAAGGCTACTTAAAGAAAAAAGTTAAAAAATAAATAAATAAAACCTCAAGAAGAGAAAACCAAAAAACACTTGGCCTGAAATCGAGAGGTTCTGATAAATCGATTCTGATCGTTCAGTGCATCCTCATTGAAGCGGAAACCCTGGAGATCTGATTCTAGCGGGGATTGGAATCTCTGTGTGATATCAGATGCAATGGTAGATGTCTCGATGTCATTTACCAAGTGATGTTTCTTTTCGCTTTTGTTTTCTCTTTTGTGGTAGAACTTTCTTCTCACTTTGTTAGTTTGTTTTTCTTTTACAAATATTGAGATAGAGGGAGTTTCGAAACAAACATCTGTAGGTTAAGCCTAAACAATCATTTTGAGATAAGGATTGAGCGATCGGCTAATTTTCTCATTTTGTGCTAGAGGGCGCTAAAGTGAAAAAATATGTTAGCGTTTAAGGAAACGTGAAGGAAAATTGATTTAATTTCGCCCCCCAAAAAATTCGTTATATTTTAGGAGATATTTAAAATAAGTTCCTTAAAACTGAAGTTAATAATAATTTACGGAATTTTTTTATTGTTGTCCATTTTATGTCGATTTCAATAGAGACACAATGTAACGTGTGTAAGTATTTCAATAAAGTAGCAAAGGGCACGGAGTTAAAAATTGATTAAACTTAATTAAAAATTTATCAAAACAATAAAAATATAGTGAGCAGTTTGGACAGCTTAGCAATTGCATGCCATCGTCCTACTCATCTGATGATAGCACGCACTTAGTTACAGCTGGAACTGTTCTATTTATTTTTAGTAGTTTTAGTAAATTTATGATTAAATTTAATTAACTACCTCTTTAGGCAGTGGTGCCTCAAAAGAAAATATAAACAATAAAACACTCACTAATGAAAAATAAGTGAGAAAATTTATGTGCTAGCTGTGCGCCGCATCAATGATTTTTTTTAATGCATAAAAAAAAAAAAAATTCAACCTGCTCATTGAATTATTAAAAAACTACGAATGGGTCAGACTAAATTGCTTATCAAGTGACATCCTCGAACAGCTGTTTTACGCTATTTGGAGATCATCAGCAAGGAGCAGTCACCATTGTAGTTTAACTATCTCTAGTTCTCAAATGTTTATCGCTTTATTAAATATGAGATAAATAAGAATTGAATGACCATGAGAGGTCTTCCTGCTTCAGTTGAACATCCTTTTTCTCTGTTTGTTTGTTTCTACGCGCATTTATGATACAATTTAAAATATAAATATGACGAGTTTGGTCTCCATCTCCTTCCCCAAAGCCCTCAAAATTGCCCCCCTCTCCCTCCCCATTGCTACATACAAAGTTCCTACTACGCAATAAATGGGTAAGGGTATTCCTGGCATGGTAATATCATTAAATTCAAACATAAAATTATCTTAAAATGTTATAAGTTGTTAGCTTTAACATCTACTAAAACTATTTAACTAAGCTAAAACACATAAATGAAAATGCAGAATAATAAAGGATTTGCAACCTGAGCGATCTGGGACGACCGTTTCTGTCTAATTAGGCGTCCTCAGTCAGATTTACCCCCGGTAAATCTATTTTAACAGTATACTTAAACTGTATAAACCACAGTTTACATATTTCTTTACATAAATTACTTGCTTGTTGGACCGAATTGAAGATAATCCCATTTATCCTCAGTCCAATCGAACCGTGGTCTTCGCCATTTGAACGACGAAACAGAATTTGATAACACTTGACTTTAGTATTAAAGAGCACTGAAGATGTGAAGAGATTTTTAAAAAAGTCTTATCCTTCAAGAATTACTGTATCACCAACAAACCCTGCAAAACTAGATAACATTCTTTGCTATCCATCTCCGCCGAAACTACTTAGTCGAGTGGACCAATATTTTGCAGTTGAATAGGAAAAAAAAAATAGCAGATGATATTCGTTTAAAAAGATTGAAAATTAGGCTTTTCAATTAAAAATTATAGCATAATCAAAGTTAAAACAAAACAAAAGTTGCTCCATGTTTTCAGTTTGCACAGTTATTTCAAAATTTCAGTTTTCTTATTTAAATTAATTTATAAAAGGAAGCCTTTTTTGAGTCAAGTTGACAATCTGGGACAGCTGTTTCGAGCTTAGTAGGTTCTCTTCAGCCAGGGCTACCCAACAAGAAAGGACTCAAAATGCGTACGAGGGGAATTAAGTAATATATTCATAAAGACTAAAGCGACCTCCCTCACAAACTAAGATTAAGAAAATAAAAGCAACATCAAAGCGTGGAAATCAAATCCTAGGGCAGCTCATTTGATTCCACAGAGGGAAAAAACTTAATATTTATTTATTTAATTTTCCCAGGGTCTCAGCTTGACTCAAAAAACTTCCTTTTAGCATGAATCGATTCCTTTTCTTTAGACCTCTATCTTTCTTTTTTCTTTGCTATCAAATGCCTTTTGCGGTGAGCTTTTAGCTGTCCAAGGATTTCATTCTACGTTTTGATGATTTTCTTAATCTTCGTTTGTGGTGTGTTCACTTTAGTTTTTCACTTTTTACATTAAAGGTATTATTATTATTATTTGACATTTTCCTGACATTACATAATCCTCTTCTTAGCATTTACTATTAGAATGAGAAGACGCAATCGCTCGGAAGCTTAGTTCTTTCTTACATCCATACAATGCCGTTGTTCATGTACATCCCTGTAGTCGTTGGGCGTAACCGAACGATCAATGTTGTAGCCTGTCAGATACGCCTCAGTACTGTTTCGAATGGGTAGCTTGTCTACTGTTCATTTCTTTTCTCGGTATAGCTGCAAGCTGTTTTCTTTGGTTTCTCAAGGGCAATGATTCAGTCGGCAAAATAGCCTGCAATTTCCTCTCCTTGTTAAATCGAACGCCTCAAAGCCTAGAGAGCATTGGAACCAAATTAGACACATTAATATCTACAGAAGTACGATGGTAACCATTCAGTATTACTCTAAGTGTAACCATAGAAATTCTATGGTTCTGTTGCATACTGAGAGCAGTTAATTTGATAGAGCATAAATATCAAAATGGCTGGTTTGCATTTGATATCACGGTTTCGAAATTCCAGGCCTGCAACCCTTTGAATTTCTCCCGAAGCTTTTTTTTTAACTCTTAAAATCGATTTTCCCGAAAAGCCCCTCACTTAACGACTTGTAAAATATTCATCAATTCTTTGATCGATATTTGGAAAAAAAAACTCTGGGCGGAATATTCCGGGATTGTTTGACCGTGCATTTTATAATCCCGTTTTAATAACAAAGAGGATGAACTTAAACGAACTGCGCTGTTTCAGCGCTATTTTTATTGAAGGAAAAAGAACTTAAAAAAAAAAGAAAATAAATTTGCATGCTAATGACGATTGAAGACTCATTTTTTAGTGGCGATGGGACGCTACCATTGTTTGCACGTCGACAATGGCTGCTGTTCAATTCTCAGGCGAACTTCTAATCTAACAGAGTAAGGATTAGGCATATGAGCGGAAGACCGTGATTATCCCATCCCTGCATGACATTATCTGAGATTCGTTCTTGGAGAGGCAGTGGAAATTCTTTGCCGTACTTGTTATCTCTCATGCATTATTCACAGTAGAAGCACAAAGGACACTGATTGTAGTGCAGGGCGTTTACTCTTACAGAAGCTGCTTCGGTCTGTTCTGAAGTGGAGTCCTTTCTGTCTTCGGAAACTACCATCTTATACGTAGCTGCTCAAGTCAGATTATCATCAAATATTCCATTTCTATTCTCAGTTCTTGTGATATCATTATCTTTTTTGTTAGCAACAGTGAGATTGTCTATTAGAGAGCTGTGTAGTAGGAGTTTCGTTAATAAAGACTTAATGTTAATGAACTTATTCAGTCTTTTTTTTTAAAGTGAAGCTTAAATAGGAGAAAGTCGGCCTGATGATAACTATTGTATCAGAAATGTAAAACAAGGCTGTAACAAGAATATGTACCAAAAAATGTGAATTCTATACCATTCCTCTAATAAGAAATGTTAATTCTACACCATTTCTATAATAAGAAATGTTAATTCTATATCATTTCTGCAACAAAGAATGTGAACTCTATACAATTTCTATAACAAGAACTATGAATTCTATACCATTTCTACAACAAGAAATGTGAATTCTATACAATTTCTGCAACAAAAAATGTGAATTCTATACCATTCCTCTAATAAGGAATGTTAATTCTACATCATTTCTATAACAAGAAATGTGAATTCTATATAATTTCTAGATCAAGAAATGTTAATTCTATACCATTCCTCTAATAAGAAATGTGAATTCTATATAATTTCTATATCAAGAAATGTTAATTCTTTACCATTCCTCTAATAAGAAATGTTAATTCTATGCAATTTCTATAACAAGAAATGTGAATTCTATATAATTTCTGTAACAAGAAATGTTAATTCTATGCAATTTCTATAACAAGAAATGTGAATTCTATATAATTTCTGTAACAAGAAATGTTAATTCTATGCAATTTCTATAACAAGAAATGTGAATTCTATGCAATTTCTATAACAAGAAATATGAATTTTATACCATTTCTATAACAAGAAATGTTAATTCTATACCATTTCTGCAACAAAAAATGTGAATTCTATACCATTCCTTTAATAAGAAATGTTAATTCTACACCATTTCTATAACAAGAAATGTGAATTCTATAGAATTTGCATAACAAGAAATGTTAATTCTATATAATTTCTATAACAAGAAATGTGAAATCTATGCAATTTCTGCAACAAAAAATATTAATTCTACACCATTTCTATAACAAGAAATGTGAATTCGAAAGCATTTCTATAACAAGAAATGTTATTTCTGTACCATTTCTATAATAAGAAATGTAAATTCATACCAATTCTTTAATAAAAAAGTGAATACAAATTGGTATATAAAGAAATGTGAAAACTGGGCTGCGGGCTGAAAGAGCAGAGTTCAATTCCCGACGGATGTTGGGATTTTTGCTAGGTTTTTCTTTCTCCTCCGGATGAGTTCTCCGAAAGCTCATTTCGCCCTCTGTCAAACATTTTCTATCTTAATGGATTTGAAGAAACGGAGAAGTTGATTGGTTCACTGGAGAAACTTTTCATGCCTTTCATGCTCCAACAATAAAATATTCTCAGCTCTTCATAAGAAATGTGAAAAGCTTTTGATCATGAGTAGATGTTTTTCTTTGATTTATTACCATTTCTTTTTACATTTGTTTCTGTACAAGGAAACGTAGGATGTTTCGTCTCATGTCGTTCGATAGAAAGCTTTTCTTTCTTCTCTCAATCTATTTGAAGATTCCTTTTATTCTTGTCTATTTAGAAATGTTTGTAGTGCACAGATCGGTAAAGAATAGTTCATCGATAAGTCTATCATTATGAGCAGTTGATCACTGCGACGAATTATTAACGGAGAAAGTATCAAGAAGAGGAATGGAAATATTGGACCGCCAGTGGGGGAAGAGAATTGATGGGATGTGTAATCTCCTCATTCTCAAAACTGACAAAAAAAAGAAGGTAGGAAAAGCAAGGAATAAATCGTAGGCATGTGCGTCCTGCAGCAGTGGTTTAGACTGCGGAAAGCAGGAGCTCGGTTCAATTTCCGGCGGTGGTCAGAATTTTTGTTACGTTTATTTCTCCTCTAGACAGTCCCCTAGGATTTACTTAGCCCTTTGTCAGATGGGTTCTGTTGGTCAAAAGTCCCCTTGGTCAACAATCTCTGGGAGCCTAAACCTTTCGCGCAGCCAAGGTCCTGCATGAAGCGATACAGTTTTTAAATCGTTGGCATAAAAAAGATTTTTGTCAAACGATTTTAAATCGATTTTTGTTTTCGAGGAACCACATTATCATCGATGTTCCATTCATCTTCAAAACTGAAGGTCACGCCACTGTTGCAGAGGGTTAGTGAATTTCCATGAGCCAATATAGATATTTTCCGTGAAGAAAGTATTAGTTACCATTGGTTCTGTCCAGCAAATTCCAAGATATACATGAAGGCATTTAGAAACAAGACTAGAAGATTCTCTTTGATCTGAATTACTCCTTGGCTATGAACAGGAAGACTCTTCATGGAAGCCAAGAGATTCATCTTCTTAACAAAAGCAGGCATTTCGAATGGTATGAAGTTATTGGTAAACGTAATGCAACACACATATTACACAATTTCCATTATTAGTCGTAAACTGTTTAAATAATATCAGTCGAAAATTTTCTTCTTTGTTTTATTTTCTGCAAGGGACTTACAAGATTCTCATGTCAGTGTAAGTGTGCGTATATTTGTATGAGGCGTATGTGTGCTCAGCGTAGGTCAAAGATATCATTGTAATAGTTTTTAATTAAAAAATCATGATTTACTACGATGACGAAATAAATCAGCAGATAGTTTTTTTTTAATGATGTTGGACAATAAAGAAAAAAATGGGATTAGTTTATTAAGTGAACAGATGATTGGTTGCAGTAAAAGTCATTTAGGTGTAGTTATATCCCACGATGGAGGTAAGGCTCCCAACATTTCAATGACCAGGGACTGAGATGAGGTCAGTTGGTCAGTCGAACACTCGCCCGCCTTCAATCTGGGAAAGAAATTCGATACCCATTCTGCAGAAGGCTGGGTGGACTAGGACCAGGTTGGAGAAGAATTCAGCGCTGAAACATCCAGACTTCCGCTGCAGTGAAGCGCTTTAATACCTGATTAGTCGGGCACACAACAGACCATTTGGAATCTTGTAAATGAATATATCTTGTAAACAAGTTGTATTAAGCAAAACATTTAATGGTTTGGGCTAGTCACGATATAAAATGTTGGGAATAGTTGAGGGATTTATCGTATTCAGATGGTAGCCAATACTTCGGCTTCGTCTACTTGAGTCGTTTTCAGAATCTCCAATTGAGTAACAAATCTAGAGTAGGGAAATTCATTTTCAATATTTCATATATTGATCAATTTGACCCACTCCTCCTCAGATCTAATCAGTGAATGTGTTAATATAATTCTCATAGGAGAGGACTTGAATTTTTCTTGATCAACAATATTGGGGTTTATTAGGGCTTATCAGCTCAGAAAATCCATTTTGAGGAATGGCGGGAACTGGGTTGGAAACAAACAAAAAAATCAAGCTCTTATTTTTAAAGGAGGACCTTATACATCGAGGCAAGTTTTGAACGAATCAGTCTTAGGGAAGGATTTTTGGGGTTATTTTTTTCTCTAATATTTTTTTTGGAGACCAAAAATAAATTCGCCTATGTTTAACAATAAATCAACATCACCAAATTTTACAGATCTCCGTCCAGCCGTTTTAGCGAAATGCGCGCACCAACAAAAAAATCTTCAAGTGAAATAGTACGACTGCGCATGCTCAGTGAATAAGTAAATATAAGTAAAACTGATATAAATAAATAAGAAAAGTAGACTTAGAAACTCCTCGTTTTTTATAACTGAATTAATCAAAGTGTTCTTCATCATCAAAACTTAATATCCTTCTTTACTTGTTCGTGCTAATAAGTCGCTTCCTGTAACGCACCCTGCACCTAAGGAATGTCTCCAATTACAACTAATTGATGCAAAGCTGTCTTGAAATCTTCTCGTATAATCAAGTATTAAATTAATTAACGATGGAATATGTTAATCAGTTTAGTTGAAAGAAAAAAAAAATATCCTCTTCACTTTCCGGAAATTGGAACCGAAAAGGCATTTTGTTCTGTCACTTAAACGCGGAAAACAATTTTGAAATGTGGCTGAAGTTAAAGAAAAATGAATTAATTTCAATGTCGGGTAAGGAAGAGGTAGGAAATTCCAATTAAAGAAATAATCAAAGGAGTTGTAGGAATTAATCAATTTATCTACAAGAATGAGTGAAACAATTAAAAAAAAGCAAATCGGAGATACAGATGATAGATTTTAGCCAGTTTGCGATTTCACCTCAATACATTAGAGGTGTATAAGTCTTTTATCTTTTATATCAAACGGCAATCTATTACAGAGGACAGTGAAATAAATTCATTAAACATTACTTTAATTTTTATTACTATTCTGAATACAATTAAAACATATATTTCAAATATCATGTGACATATTGCAGAGAGCAATAAAAAATTATAAATTCAGCATATTTTACATGACAAGAATAACTTTTTTAGTTTTTGATCTTGGAAATATATCTGGAAATTCTAAATACAGTAGACTCCCTCTTAACCGGACTTCGTTTAACCGGATTTCCGCTTTAACCGACCGAATTTTTTTTTTTTATCTTTAAAATGTAAAAAAATAGCTAAAAATAAAAAAACAAAAATATTTAGTATCGGTATCGCACGTATTTCAGATACAATGTATCCAATGTAGTTGCAAGGGGTGGGAAGAAAGGTGATTTTGGATGAGCGACGAAATCATTTGAATCATTGTTTGTTCTCGGTTGTATCAGACGTCTTAAAAGTTGAAAATTTGTTCAAAATGGCGAATTGTGGGAAAAGAAAGCGTGAAGTGGTACATCCGAACTTTAATTTATTTCACTTCTCCGGTTTAACCGGTGTTTCGCTTAACCGGCTTACCCTCGGTCCCATTTAAGCCGGTTAAGAGGGAGTCTACTGTATTAAGAAATTATATTATCAACAATATTTAGCCTGTGGGTTTGTTATTTTTCATATTTTTTTTTTATCTGAAAACTTTGTTATGAAATCGAAATTTATTTATAAGGAGACCTTAGGTGACAGAGAAAACGAGATACATTTTCGCATTCAGCGGCCAAAAATCTATAAGTCACTAATAATAAAAAAATTTCCATTGTATACATGTGTTATTATTTTAATTTCACTGAAGGTTAAA
>JAFIDM010000005.1:9225177-9238849 GCA_023159025.1 Thereuonema tuberculata
TTTTTTTGCAGCGAAAGCCATGCTGTGCCAGGAAAGTGAAAGCTATATTTAAAATAAGAAATATAGACTATATAAATTATAAATACATCAAAAATGTCCCCCCCCACACACACACACACACACACTTACACTTCAGTAGGCTGGTAATTGCAGGAGCCTTTTCCTCCTGCGAACAGAACGGATGTAATACTTTAATCTTTAATTCCATACTTCTCTACTTTTCATTTTCTTGAACTTATCTACTATATTTTCGTTTCTAATTATGTAGGAAGTCATTTCAAAGTAAAAAAAATTGTGCAACTAGTTTTGAATAAAACGTTTCTGTTAATTTTTAAACCATTAAGTAGAAAACAATTTTACGTTGTATTTTATATTTGTTGTATTTTGTTTGTATCGCTCTTTTATTATATTTTAAAAGAAGTCGTTACTTTTACTTGCCTTGGTGTAGGGAGGGGGATAGGGTTGGTATGGATTGTGTCCGAAAATGGTAAAATGTAGCATTTGGACCTGTTCTTAGGTTCCATCGTTTTGTTTTTAACCCCCTCCTATAGGGGGGGGGTTCCCATATGGAAAAAAAGAGACAACTTTGTTTTTTTCTTTTTGGTTGAAGAGCTAAGATCATTATAATGTCTTCCATTCGAAATTCCAATGTATACGATAGCATTGTACATGAATGCTTTCATTACTAATAAACTTTAAAAAGGTGATTTTTAGCTACCCATGTGGGATCTATTGTGATAGTGATCAAAATCGGTAGCTACTGCTTTTGTCCTGTCCATCCGTGTCTGTCCACCCCTAACAAATCCCGAACAGAAGGTCGGATCGACAAACCGATTTCACTATCGTGTTCAGAGGCCCAAACAACGTAGGAAGAGAATACTTTCAGGGGCCAAGCCCCCCCCCCCCCAATGTTCATTTGGCATTCTTTTCATTGTTTGCAATAGCCACCAATTTCCGCTATTAGCTTAAATGTTAGAAATGCAATTATCTCGTTTCAGTTGTCAGCTATAGCTTGATGGGAAAGGTTTCGGACTCATGTATTGAAGGTTTTTCTCTTAATCTATTTTTCTCAATTTCTGCGGGTTTTTTTTTCTTATTTTCCTAACTTTTTTTTTATTTTTCCTTGGGTTAATGTATTTCCTTTTATTATTATTATTTTTAGATTTATTTAACGTTATGGGCCGCCCTTAAATTTATGCTTTAGCACAAAATTATATTCACTTGTCAATTTTGTAATACTGTATAGTTATAGCCCTTCAGGTGAAGGCTGATAGTGTCAGTACCTGAGTGGATGTTTACTTTCCTGTGTTTCTCTGTTTCTTCTCCACTTCCTCTTCAGGTTTGAATCCATTCCCTAATGGTTTCCTCAGGAAGGCAAAGAAAACCCCATTCAGTATCTATTACAAGACGAGAAAGAAAACTCGCAACTCCACACTTGGTTCTTGGAGGCCTAATGTAGTATTTGCTCCAGAATATTCTTCCATGGGAGCTCCGAATCGGACTTTAACATACACACAATGTAGTTCATTATGTACTCCTTGAATATCTGGATCGTCGTATCTGAATATCCATAAGATGGAATATAGTGATCCGCCAGTTGTTTGTTCACAAAATTAATCCGTATGTTATTTTAGTTAAATATTTTTCTATAACTGAATCGCTAATGAAATGATGCTAAATGGATCTCCTTTTTTGGAAAGAATTAGAATTAAAGTATTACTTCCCTTTCGCCACCAAAGCCATAGTTTTTTTTTACAGCTCAGAAGAGGGTTTTCCATCTCCCTAAGCCTACATTTTATTTAAATTTCTGTCATAAACTTAACTAAACTCTAAATCCTGATTAATAAAACAAAATGAATTCACTATAAAAAGGAAGTAAGAATTCTCACAGAAAATAAATTAAATGGACACTTAAACATTATCCGCAATAATTATTAATAAGACAATTATGTGGCCATTGCTGCCAAAAAACACGAAACAGCTGTCCCAGAAACTCAACTTGTGAATCCAACCCCAGTTTTTTACTTAAGGTTGTTGTTATTTGCTTTTTTTTTAGTCGTAGAAAGAGATAAAAACTAGAACATTCGCCACTGAACATTGTGAAGATGTGAAAGGCCACAACATGCAAATAGAATGTCTCTTTTATGGCTAGAGATGAGATGGTGGGGGAGACATAAAGAGAAGAGAAAGAGCAAATAGTCGCTTAGAGAATAGGCTTCAGTCTTTTCAGTTGGATTTTCTGAAAGATTTCCTCGGGTCGAAATCACTGAAATTACATCTGAATATTGTCCACAAGGCTCTGGTCCTAAGTGCTGTATTATTTTATCAAATTTGGTCGTAAATTAAATATCAAATTGAATTGCATCTATTTCAAAAAAGTTTTGATTGCCAGCATCATAAATGAAAATAAATCTGCATTACATGATATCGAATTAGATTTTAGTTTGTAAATGATAGGAAAATTGGTTTGAGATCTTCCCAAATCGTAACAGCGACAAATCGATATAGAATAATCGTAATATTAATCGATATTGACTAATAGATATAGAATGAAGGATGTGAACTGTGTTACAGAAATTAGTTGCCACAAGCAGCTGTGCAAGTTTTGTGCATTGCACAAAGGCATCATAACATACAGATCAGTGCATCTATATAGATTTCAAATTACACGACGGATTGCTTGAAATTTAAACTTTCCCAACTGTGTGAAAAGTTGGTCATAGGCGTAACCACCAGATACATAAGGATCCTTCCAATGTTTTGTGTGATTTACTTTCCCTAATGTTGTTATTGTAGTGGCATGGAATTTACATTTGCTACTTTTCCTCACATCTTTCAGCTGCTCCAGTTCTCTAAACCAATTATTAATAACCCTTGGAAATGAATCGTAACGAGATTCGCGAGACTTACGACATGATATTTTTTTTTGTTTTTTTTGTCCAATCAGAAATAAATGTCACCTTAAAGCACAAATCATTGTTTAAATTATTACATAATAAATATTCCCGCTTAACAAGTCAAACTAAGGAAATAACACTCACCCACACTTAGCCACACAAAATTACCTTTTTTTGATAATCCTTTTAGGGCTAGAATGCAAGTTAAGAACTGTTATCAAATTAGCGTATATGCCACGTCAACAATGACGGGAGAACGATTGACGGCTTTTAGTTGCGATAGAGTATTTGCCCGTCATTTGTAATTTCTTCATTCATATCGAGAAATGTCTCTAACGACTATTCAGTTCGTCACTGAGGTTGAGCTTGCATCTAAAGCTCGACTGGCATATGCTTATTTTCCGAAGACAGAGGAATGCGTTAGACACAGAGAAATCTGGAAAACTACATGAGAAATGATAGAATTCCTTTTAATTTTAAAAAAATAGATAATTACAAAAGTAAAAGTAGGATAAGAAAACGAAGCTATTACAAAATAGTCATCATTTTAACTCAAATAATAACAAAACAAAAAAACCACTTAAATGCCTACTTTTTAATTTTTTTAAAGAATCAGAAATCATACAAAAGAAATGTTGAAGTTTGTTTGTTTTTTAATTGTAGTTTTGCTGAATACTAACAGTAGAAATTTCTCATTTTCTGAAAAACAATCTAATTCAATTTGCATTTGTGTACTTGAGTTTCTTAAATCTGGTTAATTTAATCGTATCAATGCAGGCGCAAATTTATAAAAACTTGCAAGTAGATAAAATTAAATGAACAATACACAATAAAAATTCGATGGTTTCTATACAGAGAGACCGCTGGTAATTTCAGGCAAACTTCATAAAATGGATTCCTCATCATACAAGATTAAAATTATCAGTTTTAGAAATAACACTTTTGTTGAAAAATCTTCTTAACATCCCTTCTTTATTCCACAATTTTTCGTTTTCATATAATTGAAAACTTCTTCAGGTTATTAGAAGATAAGAAAAACTTTCTTCATTCTCTGGAATTCGTTATTATAAATTTGAGAAAACTTCTTATACAATAATATATGTGCTTTCCATCCGTGCAATTCAAAACGTTCCAACAATATACTTACATAATAATAATACTTCTCACGCATTAAATTGTTGACTTTCTTTCTGTTTTAACAATTCAGCACGTTTTAACAAATTCTAAAATAATAATATTTCTCACACAATAATAAGTTGATTTTCTCAGTGTTTACAATACATAAATCATAATTAATTAATTTACATTAAATTTTGTTACCTTTTACTAATAATTTAATGACATTTCACAGTCATTCAACATATTTATAATCAATTCGTAATATAAGATGATCGTTTTGGTAACTTTTTTGTTTCTAATGTTTTTCTGTGAGAATTTTTATCATGTTCACGCACTCTTAGATGGACAAGGATCCATACAGAAAAAAAAATCAAATAAAAAAATTAGAGCCTTAAGGATTCAGGCAATGTTTCAGGAAGATTCACACAGCGATTTAAAAATTGTTAGGGAACGCCAAACACAAACTAATAATTGATAAGCCTGATTTCCTTAAGAACTGCATAGCAATTTCTTACCATACTACATTTGAAACTTGTGAAGAACTGCAAATCTCACGTGAATCTCGTTTGAAACGTTATTCTTCGAGTAACTTTTATACAACGGTTGCATTCTTGATACAGTACCAAAATGAAAACTGATAATATAAACTTCCATCAAGTATAAAGAGTTCACTAACTGATTTTAACACAACCTTTTAATAACTGGACCACGTATTTCGGAAACTGTAAAGTAGATTCCATAAAGTCCCACACGGACTACCAATTTAAAAGATTTACTAGTTCAGGTTTAATCTTCCTCGCTTTTAATGTTGTCAGCTTTATTTTAAAACGTTTATTTGCACTGTTCTGAACAAACTGAATAAATTTCAATAACAATGTATGATGTTTATGCTTATGATATGAAACGGATTGTGGTGTAGTATATTTTCCATGAAGATATTATGTTAATAATCTGCAAATTTATTCCAGTCGTTCAATACTTATTTAGTATTCAGCATTTAGTATACTTTAAGGTCCTCCTAAACGCTACTATAATCCATCGTACTACAACTTTTCAGCTAGTTTCCAGGAAACTAATTCGTTACTAAATTGCAGCACAGAAAACTAAACTAGCAATATTGTAAATCATATTTTCTTTAAAGGCTCTAATTCGTAGGAAATACAAGGCTAAAAATTATTAGATCTTAGTATAGGAGCCTTGGAGCCTTTAGTGCTGCCGCTCCTAATTATAAAGCCTATTTTGCTTTTTTTATTTTAAATTATAACACATTTAATTGTTATATTTACAAATATTGATTACTCGATCTATAACTTATATATTTAAAAATCGAGTAATAATAATTGTTATTTTATATTGATGAATCTAGTAATATTGATTTCGGAGATCTTCACGATTCCATTTGCAAGGCTTTATTTACTTTTTTTTTTTAAATATTGGCGTCAATAAATCAAAACGAAAATTAATAACATAGTAGAGAAAATATTTCTTTGTTTTTTTTTTCTGTTTTTAAGCTGAAATTTCTTTATTTTTCTTCAGCACAGTCGTATTTTTAACCATTTTTTTTGTTACATTCTTTTCCTAAAATCGAATTAGTTAAACCCATTAATTGATTAGATCTTAATAAGACTACATTAATTAAATCAATGGCGAAGGAAGCTCTGTTTGAAACAAACAGGATCCTCGTCAAGAATTTTTTTTTTTAATCTTAAAAGTTCTATAAGGTTTTCTTGACCTAATTAGAATTGAAGCTAAAGATTTAGAATTGTAGAATCCAAATTTATAAAATCTTTTCGTGTGAAACATTTGTTGTATAAAATTCTAGATCTGCGTCTCTCTGTGATAGTATCTGTGCAAATTACGGAGATCGATTAGAAAAAACGTTAACAAAGCCTATGTATGAAAAGCAAACCTTTACTGGAAGAAAATGAGATGTTGTCCTAAAAGTGGCGCAGATACACTATTTTTCTACGAAGTCACTTTGTCGATTGAGGCATTTCTCAGAACGTTTGATCAGTTTGTCCATCCCAGCCACAGAAAAGTTAGGCCGCCATTTTGGTACCACTTTTTTGCATCACATTGGACTTCTTTATTGCATGTTAAGCATCGACCTGACGTACTCTTTTAAGGCACGGGACCTAAATGAAAATCACTGGGACCTAAATCCGTACTGTATGATGGATGTTCCAAAAGTTTCGTGGAACCGTGAAAATAATTTTCCATGCAGTAAATTCTGCGTTCCATGCAACACGTGGTCGTTCAGAAGAAGAAGCCCACAGACGTTTTCTTACTGATTTTGAAGGACGTTTCTCACTGATGTTGGCTAATTTCTTTAAGGTTTCAATAAGGGACCAGTAATCTAAGTGGTTCGGTATTTTGACATGACAGCGCATAGTTCCAATGACACTCACGTGTAAGACCACGCAGAACTGAGCCGTACAGCCCTCTGTTGGATATTTCAGCAAACGCCGGCATTATGGCAAACTCGTAAATTTATTTTCTAGTGGTTGTAAACTTTTTTTTCTGATCAACCCTTGTATAATAAAATATTTAAACATTAGTGTAGCTTTGATAAATTAGTTCATTAGTAACATCTTATTTGTAAATGTAGCATTCTCCAATAAAAGAAAAAGAAATCTGTGATCGGTTCCTTAACCTACCAATAAAGGATCTGTAGAATACATTTAAAAGTGGCGCCGTCTATCGATGGAATAATTTGTTTCTCGGTAGAAACGACATTAATAAAACTACGCTATAGCAATCAGGTTGAAACAGTTTTGTCGATATAAGTCTTCTATTAGTAAATTTTCATTTCATTGCTACTGATTAGCTGGTAAAGATATATAACTTTAGCAATAAAAGAATTGTTACTATTCATACCTAACATATGATAACTTTAGTACATGCTGATGCAGTTCTCTAGAAATTCGAATGCGAAATTGCCGTTTCTTTACTTGTAGTTCGTGATTGAATAGAGAGCTGACCAAAACATCACATGGAATAACTTTGGGATTTTTTCCTTTTAATTAATCTTATTAGGATATGTTAAATTAGATTTAAATTCCTTTCTTGATGTTTCAGTTGCAATATAAAGTAAGCTATATTTCCTTTAAGTACAATTATGCTAACTATCAGAAATTGAGCTAAAGCTGATTTTCTGAAGATGATGCAAATGTCGGAATAGATGACCATTTAGAAAGGTTCTTTCCTTCATGAATTATAAATGAACTAGAATCTGCAGTATCTCCTCTGGGATTCTCAAGTACTACGCTACGTCATATGATAGTGTTTTCATTGCAACAGAAATTAGAGTAAAGTTATGCCTGAAGGCGACAAAAATTTCCATAGGAAAACATTAGAACCGATAAAAATAGATTTCTATCGAAGGTAAACATTAAAATTAATCCGTTTGTCATCTTGATATTAAATTTGGAACTTCCATTTATTTGCAGATTTAATAAATTTTCAGAAAATAGAGAAGTTTGGTGATTCTGTTTGTATGATAATTTACACTAGAAGACCTTTCGTTTGTTTTATGATATGAAAAAGAAAAAAAAGCGATTATAATTTTGTGCTAAAACCAAAATTTAAGGGCATAATAATAATAATAAAATTTAAAAATAATAATAATCATAAAAAGGATATATATTAACGACACGTAAAATAAAAAAAAAAGGAAAAAGAACGTCAAGAAAACATAACAGCAGATGCACGGATTCGAACCGACAACATTCAGCGTACGAGTTCGCGAACTTACCGATCACGTTATAGCTGAGAACTGAAATGAGATGTTTGCATTTCTGATACTTAAGCTAACAGCGGAAATCCAAAGAAAACAGCGGAAATGCCAAATATCTCAAACATGGGATATTTCTACGTTATTTCTACGTTGTTTGGACCTCTGAACACGATGATAAAATCCGTTTGTCGATCCGACCTTCCGTTCGGGAGTTGTTCGGGGTGGACAGACACGGACGGACGGACAGGAAAAACGCAACAGCTACCGATTCATGTCGCTATCACAATAGCTTCTACATGGGTCGCTAAAAAATGAATTAAAAAAACCAAAAACATTTTGAAACATTTTAAAGTAAGTTAATGCACTTCCACTTCTTTCTGGTATTTCTTGTTACTTTGCTGACTTACAGATTCTTTAGAAACCAATGATTAAAATTCATTAATTTTCCACCTAAATGTATCTCACATAATGAAACATATCGGTATATTATTTGTAAAAAAAAAACTTAAGTAACGAGTGCATTAACTCACTTAGTAGCCTGTTACGTTCTGATTTGTTTGAAACTATTAAGATAATTTCATAACTGTATAAATATTTACAGAAGGAATTCCATATCATTAAAATTTTATTGTGAATGCTCTGTTTGATTTCGATTAAGTGTTGAGCTAATAACCACAGTGAATGATCCTTAATGCTTTATCCAATTAATTAATTGCAAAGATCGAAAGTCCTGAATTACCAAATCGTTAATTGCACTTTGTCAGCACTTATTAAAGTAAGTCATTCCAAAATTGTGGTTTTTAATTTCGTCTTTTATTCCAACTAAAACATCACAGTTGGATTCATTGATTAACAACAGTTGTTTTATGGATTATACAACTAATTGTTACTGGTGCTTTGTTTGAAATCATTGAATTTGGTCTTTTGTTTATTTAAAGTCATTCATTAATGATTATTCATCAGTTGCTTCGGCTATTGCTAAACGGAAATGTTACTAAATAGAATTGTTCAAATTCTTGAATAGATCATCATAGATTATTGTAATCAAGCAACCATTATTGAAATAAATTATCTAATATTCGTTTGCTGTATCGGTTGCTTGAAAATTTGCTGAAGTTAAATCCTAAGAATGGATAACAAAACTGTTTCTTTTATCATTGTTGCAATGAGTAACTAAATGTTATTATCTTAATTGTTATATAACACTGTTGATTGTGTCCTGGCAAATTTAAATGTTGAATTGAAATGTGGATGATTGTTATAGGACTATTTCAGATGTTGAAATAACATTGTTGATTGGAGACTGGTAATTTTTGACGTTAAATTGAAATATTTAGGATTGTTGTACGGATTTTTCAGATGGTGAATTGTTAAATTCTTAGCGACCCTTAGGAAAGAGCTGTTAGAATTCCCTTATCTCTGTATCTGTATGTAACGCTCTCCAGAGACCAAACCGGTAATCGGAGCCCCATAAGTTATATTTCGTTGGACCTTCCATGGATTGAAGGTGGTCAATTAAAAAAAAAAATCCGATTTTTGGTCCACATCATTTCCGGTATTAGATGATCATTAACCGGACAGGAAAATGATGGTAATTGAAAAAAAATTGGGATTATCTGTACTGAGTCGACTAAGCTGAGATGGAATATGAAATCATCGACCCAACGCACAGTGGGGTCAAATCCCAAAAAGCTGGCCAAAAATCAAAAGCGTTATAAAATTGGCTGAAAGTCTGTATTACGGGGTTTTCGGGGTCGCTGATTACGAATCCGAAGTCAAAATTTGAAATAAAAACAAAATGGCGTTTTTAACACAAACTACTTTAATAGAAACAGTACAAAATAAATCCATATATTGAATAATACGATAAAACATACAATTGGTTGAATAAATGTTCATGCATCGTCATCAGAAGAATAATTTGATTCACAATCAGTTGATTCAACTGTGAAATCGCTGAAGTTTCCTGTACTTGCTGGTATACTTGGGGCAACTAACAAGAAGACTGCTTTTGGGAGCAACGAAACTCGAAATAAACGGATCGGATGTTAATAATAAGCGTAACAAAATGTCTTCCATTGTTTTCGCTCGGGAACATTTTCTTGCAAAATCTTCTCGAAACTTTTTAATATATTTATTAGTAGACTCTTGAGCGTCTTCAGACATATGCCCTATTGGCAATACCGATGAATTTATCAGTTCTGCACCATGAATCAATATCTTATGTACCGAAATTGGCATATAGAACCACGGATATAACTGCACAAAGTAGCGAGCTGTCTGTAAGGCATAAACTTGAAATTTTGTGAAATCGATGTCATGGCCACACGAAATTGTCTGTATTACGACATGGAAACGCTTAATCAAGTCCTCATCAACTCCTATAATAGCAGCAGAAATGCTGCAGTTTTCGAAAAAAATCGTCGAGCGGTATTCCCATCATTCGAGCTACCGAAACCAGGCTTTGGTTGATCGACTACTAGACCCAATTCCATACGGAAACCCTTTTGTATATTCATTTATCGGATTCTTATTTGTTCCTTTTCTTTATCACTACGCGCTTGCCACTTTTTGATTTCAAGCTTATATACTACATGCAAACAACATTCAAAAAACCGTATCCATGCATGCAAAGTTATTAATCCAAACTGTAAATGATCTTCAGAGACTTCCTTTTCTAGAATTGCATCGATATTGTTAAAGTCTTTTGAAGTTGCTTTGCATAAATAGCAACGTTGAGTAGACATATTATATGTGATAGCATTACAAACTTTATCGTCTATCATGGTGAAAGCAAGTCGGAAAGAAACTCTTATTTCTTTTCCGTCTTTGATCCTTTCGAATGGGACAAGATTGTTCTCTTGCTGTTTAATATACTCCATTTCGTCACGAGTGGCTTCAGGACTCTCGTGAAAAAATTGGATCCTAATAGGTGTAAAATTCAGGAAACTACGTTCCACATTGCAAGAACTCGCGCCAATGACACAGTTGCAGCTAGATGCAGGTAGCTTTAAATTTTTTCATTAATAATTGTTCCACCTACAACATGTGATCGGTCCAGTCGCTGAACTCTAGAGAACTTATTAACTTTTCTCTATGTGTTTAAAATTTTTCGTTGTAATCTTCCGTTAATTTTCGTACAAATTATTCGTTTATTGTTATCATATAAACTATCATTATTAATATTGTGTTACATGATGATATTCTACTTACTTGCAGCTGCTAATTCCATTTTTTTAGATTTGAAATCGATTGATTCTTACAGATTTGGCGTCCTCTTGAATATAGCGATGAAATCTTTGCTTACTGCAAGAGGCGTCTAGTTCGACTGAGGGTCCCCTTTCAACTGAATTATATTAGCAGCTATGAGAGTAAGAGCGCGCTGAAGTCTGGACTTCGATCTTCGGACTCTTCCCCAACCTAACCCACGACTAGAAGTGATCGGAAGTTAAACTTTATTTTTCGACTTTTGGCCAGCTTTTGGGGATTTGGTCCCACTGTGCAACGTGGCCACTGGGCAATTAATCAGAATCATGATTCGTATAATCATAAATAAGTTAAGTGAACTGTGGAAAAGAACTTAAAACGACTTGAACAAATGAGTTTTGCTTAGTAATCAAAAGTTTTATCATTTTTAACAACATAAGCGCTTGTTGCATTGTAAATTGTACGTGGACTACTTACTTTGTATTTTGTAAAATTAGAAATTGACCTGTATATTTTTGAATTAATTTTGTCAATTGCTTATTCATATAGTACAACTAAATTATAGAATTAATTAAGCTAAGCTTAATTGTTTTATGTTTATTGAGATCTTAGGGCTATCTTTATTATGATGATGATTAATTGCAGATAATAAAAGGCAATTTTTATTGGTTTATGATTTCCTTAATTAAAGGAAGTAGTTAATTAAGGATTTAGTAAAATATGGCTCATTAAGGCCAAGCAATGCATTTATAATCCTAGAATCTTAAGAGATTTTGCAAAACAAAATACAGAATAACAAGACGTAATTAGAATTCAACTTTTGAATATTCCCATGATACAATAGATAAACAGAGAATAAAAAAATGATAAATGATAAAAATTAAATTGAGAACAAAAATAACGAAGGCAGTAAACAATAAATTAAGATAAACTTTCCAGATACAATTAACCACTAAAAACAAAAAGCGAATTCTATGTAGGTTAAGTTGGCATCTGAAATTTGCCCTTAATTTACCTATTACATAAATCATGAAAAATAGCTAAATTAAAACCTAAACTTAAGCAGGGCGCGCACGATGCAGCTTTTGCTGTGCAACTCGTTGCAATTAAGTTGCACAAAAAAGGTTGCAAACGACAGTCAGGGCGCACACGATGCAACATTCTTTGCGCCGCCGTTCGGACCAACGGGCAATCCCATAATTCATTGCGAACACGGCTTCCGAGGTGAAAAATTCAAAAAATTTAGGTTTTTCAAACGCTCTGATACATTCTGCCGCATTAAATTACTGCATTTACATATAAACTGTATTTATGTGTGAAAGAAACTAGCAATATTCTGATATTTATTGAGTATTCGCTATTTGCCCATCTCAAGCGAAGGAAATCTTTCGACGCCATGTTTCCCCCTTCGGGCCGACGTCACGACTGACGTATTCCAACGCTGCACTGTGATTGGGTAATTCCATGCAGCTTCCTTGCAGCTTTCGGAGTTGCAATCCTCACCTTTACAGCTTTTTTTCCATGCAACTCCGGTTGCAACTTTGGCCACGCAGCTCCAAAAACGCTCTAGGCCAAAAGTTGCACATGCAACTCGGCCCAAAGCTACATCGTGTGCGGGCTGCTTTAGTTTCAGCTTCCTAGGACCAATCATTTTTGAGATACTTTGATCGCAGACAATAGATGGTGAAGTGCTTATTTCGATTTGAACTTGAAATCCAATGTTTTGGTTCAGTATTTTAAAAAGAATTTGACCAAAACAAAATAGAATGGTTATAAACTATAGACCAAGGCATGACAACCCTGGGGAAGGGTACGACGAGAAGTTGTAATTTTAAAAACTCAGGTCTGTGGTTGTCAGTCTTCGACGTTTCTACTTTTAAATTATTTTACTTCTAAATTATAAAATATCTAAATGTTAAAATTACTTTTTAGCAATTGATTTATAATGCCAAAATATATGTTTAATAATTCTAGTTGAATTAGAAATAAAATGATCTGAAACCTGCCAAACGTACAAAAGTGTAAAAATAATTTTTGTAAATTACATGAAAACAAACACACAAACAAAATTCCTAAATAAACGTAAAAGTCATTTTTTTAATTTTAAATGCTGATTAATTTTATTCCTGTTTCATAAAAATAATGCCAAACAAAAATCTTAGTTTTCCTTTGTATGAAAATGTTAAAACTATTTACAATATAAGTCAATATTTAAATATCTACCGAATACGAATTTCTATTAGCCGATTAATAAATTTTTCAAGTTACTTTTAACTCAGAAATACAATTGAATTTAAACGATCGAAAGTTTAAATGGATTGTGATGTATTGTTAAACGTCGTCATAATATACTGTTTGCCTTTCGTGAATTAATTGTATTGTTGTAATGCTATTCTATGAACAACATGTTTTAGTTTTTAACGATTTTCTAAGAGAATTTTGTTTCGTTTTTAATGGGAATTCTAATGGTTATTTTCTTTTCGTTTCTAACGATTTTCTATAAAAATATTCTTTTCGTTTCTAAGTACCTTTCTAATGGGAATTTTCTTTTCGTTTCTAATGATTTTCTTTTCCTTTCTAATGATTTTTTTATGAGAATTTTCTTTCGTTTCTAATGAATTTCTATGAGAATTTTCTTTTCCTTTTTAAAGCTTTTCTGTGGGATCATTTTCTTTTAATTTCTTTGCTTTTCTTTCGAAATTTTCTTTTCGTT
>JAFIDM010000005.1:9238859-9276275 GCA_023159025.1 Thereuonema tuberculata
CTTTTCCTTTCTAATGATTTTCTATGAGAATTTTCTTTTCCTTTCTATTGGTTTTTCTATGAGAATTATCTTTTAGTTTCTATTGGTTTTTCTATGAGAATTATCTTTTCCTTTCTATTGGTTTTTCTATGAGAATTATCTTTTAGTTTCTATTGGTTTTTCTATGAGAATTATCTTTTAGTTTCTATTGGTTTTTCTATGAGAATTTATCTTTTAGTTCCTACTGGTTTTTCTATGAGAATTTATTATTTTCTGTTGGTTTTTCTTTGATAATTTTCTTTTAGTTTCTGTTGGTTTTTCTTTGAGAATTTTCTTTTTGTTTCAATTGGTTTTTCTATGAGAATTTTTTATTAATTTCTACTTTTTTTTTTCTATGAGAATTGTCTATTATTTTCTATTGGTTTTTTCTAAGACAATTTTGTTTTCTTTTCTATTTCTTTTCTATGGAAATTTTCTTTTCGGTTCTAATGATCTTCTATGAGAATTTTCTTTTCATTTCTATTGCCGTTCTACCGGAATTTTGTTAAGAGATTTACATGAGAAGAGACGATTGAAACTGTTGTATAGAAAATCGCCTCTTCTCTGTTCACGTTTCAAGAAAATCCCCGAAGAAGTTATAGAAAGTCTCTTACACACAGACTGAAAAATAGGCTAAAAACTATTAAACCTAAAGTCTAAATTTAGAGAAATCGAACCTCATGAAAATTTCCTTCCACAATATGAAGGGATGGTTTAAGAAATTCAGCTGCTAAAATTGAACAATGTATCAAGTAATTGCAACAAAATGAGGAAATTGAACCTTGCGTCTAAAGTGATCGATTTTTATATTTTCGATTAAGGGAACATTTATGTGTATCTGTTTTATGCATCGTTGAAGTTCAAAATAGGACACAGCAGCTAAAGACCGAAGAGAAACACGGTTCCGAATTATTAGATTCTTCTGGAGATGGGTCATTGATTTGACTAAACAAATCACTCTTCGTAAAACTGCTCTTCTATAAAGCAACAGCTGTCGACCCAAATGGAAGCCTCATGGAAACGTAGCTGTTTGACGGTGTAGGTGTCTTCCGTGCTTCTAAATATCCCGTCCTGAATATGTTTCCATAAAGCAAATGTTTTGGTTCTGAACAAAGGAAGTGCAGTTTAATAAGAAATTCGCGTAACCGACAATGAAAAAAGATAGATAAAAATTCAATTCCTCTGTTGGTTTCAAGCTCTACTCCCTGTTTAACCTCAAAAGCAGAAAGTGGAAAGCAGAACTTATCACATCAAACATTCTTTGTGTGTATGTATGAATTTGTATTTTTGAGTGTTTGAATGTGTACGGCTGCATGGGTGCATGTGTTTATATATGTAGGTATGCATGAATGTGTATATGTTTATTTATGTGTGTATGAAAGTGTGTATATGTTTACATACTTTTTTTTTATGCACTTGGGAAATACATTTACGCATACCATCATTAGGTAATGTGAGACTCAGTCATAAAAGACTACTACTCACTAAAACCCTACGTCCGACTTCCAAAACACCCTACACGGAACCACCGTCAGGTGCTACATCGCGTAGGGCAGAATGACTAAAAGTCCGACTCAGATATCATTTCGCAACTGATCAAATCTGATTTTCTCTGCCATACGACGTTTCCGTATAATAGTGGCAGCATAGTCAGCCACTGCCGTCCAATTAGCCTGGGAGATAGTCATCAAGCCAACGATGTTCTCTGGAGTCACACGCTGTCGAAGGAATTTCTCCAGCTCATTTCTATCTTCGTGGAAGCGTGGGCAGACAAAGATGACATGCTCCACATCCTCGTTCAAGAACTGGCAAGTCGGACATGACGCACTGTCGACAATTCCGAAGCGCCTCTGGTAAGCTTGAACATAACCATGGCCACTCAGTAGCTGAGTCAGGTAGTGATCCACCTCACCGTGCTTTCTTTCCATCCATGTTGCAATATTAGATATAAGGTTATGAGTCCATCTTCCACTGGTCGATGAATCCCATCGTCTCTGCCATCTCACCGTTGTCTTGCTCTTCACAACCCTCATGATCTTGGGTCGGTGAGCGTCACGACGTTCCCGCATACCACTGCATATCGCGCTTCTCTCTCTCGCCAAGAGATCGATTGGCGGCATCCCTGCTATGACGCACACGGCATCAAATGAAACTGTGCGGAATGCACAAGCTACCCGTAGAGCGCATTTCCGGTGAACCGAGGTCATTTGACATACAGATGATTTGGTCTCCTTGGCATGGAACCAGATCGGAGCCGCATAGAGCATGGTAGAAATAGCCACACTGGACAGGAGTCTTCGTCGGCTCTGCCGAGGTCCTCCGATGTTCGGCATGATCCTAGCCAAGGCGTTGACCACTCGTGCAGACTTTTCACTCACGATTCGAAGGTGTTCATCGAAGCGAAGCCTTGCATCAATCTGAACACCCAGATACCTGAGAGAAGGCTGCGACAGAATGTCAAGAGCACCCACAGTGAGGGTGACGATCTCCCTCGCTTTCCTGCTGGTCACAAGAACCGCCTCCGTCTTGTGATCTGCTAGTTGTAATCCAACCGTTGAGAGCCACTGACGGATCCTGGCAACAGCCACATTCGATGTTAGGGTGACAACTTCCCGGTGTTTCTCGATTACAACCAATGCAACATCGTCAGCGAACCCCACTACATTCACTCCCTCGGGCATTGGCAGCCTGAGTACTACATCATACATGATATTCCAAAGCAAAGGACCAAGTACATATCCCTGTGGAACACCGTCAGTGATGTTGTAGGTCCATGTGTTTATATATGTAGGTATGCATGAATGTATATATATATATATATATATATATATATATATATATGTATATAATATATTACGTATATGTTTATATATTTTTTATTTTTTTTTTAAGGACGGGGGAAATGCATTTACGCATACCAAGGAATTGGTAATGTGAGACTCAATCATAAAAGACTACTACTCACTAAAACCCTACGTCCGACTTCCAAAACACCCTACACGGAACCACCGTCAGGTTCTACATCGCCTAGGGCAGAATGACTAAAAGTCCGACTCAGATATCATTTCGCAACTGATCAAGTCTGATTTTCTCAGCCATACGGAGTTTCCGTATAATAGTGGCAGCGTAGTCAGCCACTGCCGTCCAATTAGCCTGGGAGATAGTCATCAAGCCAACGATGTTCTCTGGAGTCACACGCTGTCGAAGGGATTTCTTCAGCTCATTTCTATCTTCATGGAAGCGTGGGCAGACAAAGATGACATGCTCCACATCCTCATCCAAGAACTGGCAAGTCGGACATGACGCACTGTCGACAATTCCGAAGCGCCTCTGGTACGCTAGAAAACAACCATGGCCACTTAATAGCTGAGATGTTTATATATGTATGTATAAAAGTGTGTATATGTTTATATATCTATATATGAAAGTGTGTATATGTTTACATACGTATGTATGTATGTATGTATTTGTTATGAATGTGTGTACATGCTTGTATGTATTGTATGTGTGTTGATAATTTTTAAATCACCGAATGGGTCTTCTTGAAACATGGCTTGCATTTTTAAGGACTACAGACAATCTAGCTTTTATATTTGTAGAAAACTGCCACAGAAAAGCATTAGAACTGAAAAATACTGAAGGGAAAGTTTTTACGTGTGCGTAAAATTCAAAAATATAATATATTATAATTAAAAAATCAAAACCATACATACATGCTCTGGAGCTTTCGAGCTTCTTTTGCGGAGCTCATTTTCAACATAGGACCAAACACTTTTGTAAAGTTGTTGAGAATAAGCTTCGCAAAGGCAGCTCGTAAGCTCCAGAGCATGTATGTTTGGTTTTAATTTTTTAATTGTAATATGTAACATTTTTTAATTTTATTTCTGTATGACTGAAAAAACAAAACAATTGTTATTGATGTCTTAAGCAAAGAATATTAATTATTTAAGGTAATCCATAAAAATCAGGTTGTAATTAAAATAATCCCATTAGATAAATTAAGTAAATAACGCGAATTTAATTAATCGTTTTCAGAAAATAGAAAATTTGTAGTGTTTGTATTTAGCAGAAATATTGAAACAGAATATAAAAGTGGATTTTGCGTTTTTGTCGTTTCGCAACTTTCAAAGAAAAATTCAAGGAAAAATAATTAAAGAAATTTAAGCAACAACAATTTTCAGGGAAGTCGGTTTTACGTTCTTTCGGGCACAAATAGAAATAAAATTGACAAAGGGTTTTATTTCTGCAGGACTGAGCTTTAAGATAAATCATCTTTAATTTTTAAGTTACTGAGGAAAGTATTCATTCAAGTCTCACCTTCAAATTAAACTCATCTTTCATATTTTCAATTGTGAATGGACTTTTGTTTTTGTGACGTCAAGAGATGAAAGCGCCCTCTTCAGTCTACTGCCATCGACTCGTCTTCAATGAAGAAGAAACATTTGAAGTGCATTTCAGATTTATTTCAAGAAGCTGACGGTAAACACTGAAGCAATTTTTAAGCAGAGGCCAAAGAAATTGAGCTTAATTTGAAGGTTACTCATTAACCTTGCAAAGAATCGTCACTGGTAAAAAACGAAACAAATCAAAACAACCTGAAGTATTGGAAAGAAATACAGTATTCATTAAAAACAAGAAGTTTCTGAAGAAAGCTGAAGTCTGCTTTTCTAAACTGTTGCGGTTTTTATTTTTCATTATTTTTTCAACTGAAAAACAATGTGAACATCTGTTGCTTTTTGTCAAATAAAAAATTAATGCAAGTACAGTAAAACCTCGTTAAGTCGTCACTCCGTTTAAGTCGTCGTTTTCCTTTGGTCCCGACAAGGTCTCATAGACAGTAATGTAAAATAACCCTCCTTTACCCGTCACCAAATTTAATTCTACTCCCGATAACTCGTCACCCTCAAAAATGGCGAAAAGCATCTTTCTTCTCCATTTTGCATGCCATCGGGACTGACTGGTTAACTTTTTGAGCCTCAGTTTCTTTGGAAAGTACACTATAGAGTTAATAGTGAGAGGATATTATGTTACTAACTCAATCTTAGATGAGGTGGCGCAGCATAGCCATAATTGCTATAGCCTTAAATTCCGATTAACTGCTAACACAGTTTTATTTAACTGTGTGTTTTCTTAAAATAAAATTAAACAAGTTTATTATTAACCTAAGAACGAATGTTCTATAAATGAATTAAACAGGGGATCAAGTTTATAATGGGAATACTTTTCGGTTATTCGTCTTTACATAGAATATTTTCTTACAAAACAAACCACTGTCAATTTAGAAGGCTCTAATTAAGCCTGGAAAGGCTTAGAAAATGAATATTCGCATCTAAATCCAACTTACTGCTTGTACATCCATCTGAAAAAAAGTGTATGCTTTTGCAAATTCATAAAACATTTGATTAAACATTTATCTTTATCATTGCCCGAATTATTCCAATAATTAATATTCTTTGAGAATTGATGACAATCTTAATATATAAAAATGAATGTTTCTTTGTTTGTTTGTTCCGTTCCTATACCATTCATCCGATTGCGATGAAACTTTGGTGAGTTGTTGTGCGCACGCCCGCGAAGGTTTCTGAATTAGTAGAACCATTATACAATGTCTGGTGCACGAGGCGTTTCAACAAATGAGTGTATTTCCGGTTTCAACGTTTGCAGTTTCCAGTGCGACTCGCATTTGCAATGACCATCAAAGCACAGGGACAATCGCTACAAGTGTGAGGACTAAATTTGGAAAATCCATGCTTCATACATGGGCAGCTATATGTGGCCTGCTCACGCGGAAAACCTTTTGATTTAGTCGTGTATGCACCAAACGGAAAAACAAAAAAATATTGTGTATCCAAATGCACTTCAATAAACAGAATTAAAACACAAACACTTTCTTTCTGTGAGTGGTATTGCAATGCATGCCGGGTACAGCTAGTTCATTATAAGAATTGTAATATTTTAGTACCAGATTTTTTTCCTGTAAGATAATAACTTGTAAATATAATTAATAATTCAGATTAATGGCTCTTACTTTATTTCACTTTAAAAGTTCATGGCTTGTCAGTTCATTTCAGAAGTTTGTTTTCTAACTGACATCCCTATTTATTGAGTGTCTGTTGTTTTAAATAATGCTCGTTTTACTGTAAAATGGTACGTCAGGAACATTGACCTTATTATGAGACTGTCCAAACAAGTATTTATTTTAATGAATATTTTTATTTTATTTTTATGTAAAATTACTAAAAGAAATCTGTTTATAATTCTTTTTAAAAACACGATCACAACGATTTTTTACTTTTTATAAAAATATAATGCCTTTTTATTTTACTTGAGGTTTTATTACAGTGAAGAATTCCTATTAATGATAATCAAATAGCTATTTATAGGATGATCGAATGAAGAAACTGAATCAGCTTATTGTACATCTGTTTACATTATAGAAATTGTTTGCTGTGTGTTTGATATCTAAATTTGGAGATGCTTATCTCTCTCTCTGTAGTAGAATTGTAAAGTCTGAGCACATCCACAGGGAGATTTCATTACCATAAAATCCAGAGATCGATAACTAATCTAACTATATTTTTTTTTAACTAGCAATTTCTACTTTTCCAATAATGGCAAAAACAAAACAAAACGTAATTACAGTCGAATACATAGAAAACATTGAATCTTCTCTCGTCAATTACATACTGATGAAAAGTACAATTTCAACGAAGCATTTAAGTGATTTGCGAAACTTTGAAGCATCAAATCAAACTGACGTCGTTGTGTGAGTGTCTATTTGTTCTTTTCTAATAACGTTTGAACCGTTGCATTGAATCTTCTTGAAAACTTCTTGGGTGTATTTAAGAATCAGGGAAGATCTATTTTATATTTGAAATGTTTTTCTGTGTGGATCTTTGTTGAGAAATTACTATAGGAATTATAATAATTGAAAAAATACAATAGAAATTACTGTAGGAAATGATAAAATTTTCTATTAAAAAAACAATAGAGCAAAACAAAATATTTTGATCCGTAAAGGTCTTAATCCTTTTAGTCTACTAATTTGCGAGTGCTTTATTAAAAGTAATCAGATTTAAGATACTTAAGAACTAATCCAGGGTTATATTTTTTTTTTTTATTCAGTGGAAAATCACTGTATTTTATTCGACGGATTCGATAAAATATATGGAGACTTTGCGTTGTTTTTCAAGACTTAAAAATGCAAAGAAAATAAAGAAATTAAAAAAAATAATATTTAGGACAGTGAGTTTTATGTTATTTCATGAATTTCTTGTCTTCTCTGTCTCTAATCCTTGGAGGTTTCTGAGGTTTTGATAACAGATAAACCAGACAAGAAAATTTTGTTGATACTTTTTAAAATTTTTCTCTTTTTCTTAAATTTTGTTCATATTTTTCCAAATTATTTATGAAAGAATGAGATTATGTTTTACGACAAAAAGGTCCAGCCTGAATGTCAAACACTTTCTATCTGTACCCAAGTCATCTAAGAGTTTCATTTGTAACTCTGATAAAAACGGAAGTTTGGATCTTAAATGAATTGAACCACGAGCACTTTTAATGTGATTCTAGGTTAATTACTACTCATCAATTAGAATTATTCATGTTCAGAGCAACAAGGATGGACCAGAATAAAACCGTCAGTATTTCAATGGGTTTGCTTTACCATAGAAACCATTACTGCAAATCTGTTGTGAGAATAGTCAAGAAATTATCAAAACTTTAACTAAGCTTTAAAAAGAAAGCACCTGTTTTACGTACCCTGACAGCAGGGTTTAGAATCATTCTTAATAACTTTGTTTTGTCTTTCAGCTGTAAATTCTGTTTTTCCAGAACTCAAAACAACACCAACAAAGTTTATTAAATTCTAGGCTTTTCTGACATTTTAAAGCTTCGAAGAGAATATTCTGACAAAAAATCGCTGTCGCAAGCACGTCTCGCCTCCAATGGTTTTGCCCTGTTGATCCTCGACTGAAGTAAACGTTAAAGTGTATATATATCGTTACATTCTTTAGTATAAAAACAGGAAATATTTTCGTCTAATTTCCGAATATCTCAATAGAAATTATCGAATTAATATATAGTAAGGATCTTAATGTATAACTTCACAAAAAAAGAATGATAATGAGAATACAGTTTATGAACATAATTTGGAAAACCAGTTACTTCCAGAATTTAAAGACTTCTTTACTTCAAATGTAGGAGTTAGTTTGTTGGGATTTATTTTTTAAAGCCGTAGCACAAAGGAAAGTCTCCTTACGTTTGTAAATTATATTACTGAAAAATACAAACACTAATTTGTCTTTTTCTGAAAATTAGTGAAATTTGTAAATGCTTTCTCAAGTTGCTAAAAAATACAATTGTGGGCTCGTTAGTCAAGTGGTAATGCGCTCGACTGTAGGCTGGAAGAGCCGGATTAAAGGTGAGAGGGCGTCGAACTAACCACTCTTTTAAGTTTTCGTGGCGAAATTGACTAAGTTGAGGTGACGTCAGTCCGACCCAATAAACCCGGTACCCCATTCTATGGTGGGTAGACTTAAGGACCAGACTTGAGGAGAATTCGACGTAGAAAAAAATTTCTGACCTCTGCCAGTAATCGAACCCGGTTCCTCCAACCTTCAGTTTTATGACTTACCACTTGACCACTTGTTTTGTTTTAATGAGTTCCAAATTTTTAATCTGCAAATTAAGAAATAATTGAAGTTAGATTTCACACGAGTAAGTTTGCAGGGTTCTCATTTGAAAATACGGCTTTTCTTACGTAATTCCAAAATTCTGTTTTAAAACCTACATCAAGAATCGTCGCTGTTCATAAAAAAAAGGCGCCTTTGTGAAAAAAAACTTTTGTCGCCTCTCCCCTTAACAATTTTATTTGCAAATTTTTTTCTTGACAACAATGATTGAGACAGACGCGAAGTTATAAGAACGACTATTATACTGGGTGTTCTCATTGGTAAATTGATTTTCAAAAATTACTTTGATGTCTGTTATGGCATCCTTAAGCATAACTTCCACATCTGCTTGTGGCGGCCATGCCTGTATGGTAGCTTGTGAGGTTTGTAATGTTCCTGATTTGCATTGGAGAGAGATGAAAAGAATAAAAAAAAAATATTCGTCCATTCGTAAGTGTTGACCAAAAGACAGAAATTGTAGTCATTTAAACTTAATTAGATTTAGGATTTTTTTAAAAAGGCTCTTATAGATTTGCCGTGGAGCATAGAAACAGGACTAGGTCAAAATCTTTTGTCGTTGAAGCGCAATCATTCGCGATAAGTAAAAAAAAAAAAACTGATCTTAAAAAAACTAAAGTTTCAATGGTACATAACTGCTACGAAATGCAATTTCCCTATTGGTTTTGATCTAAATTGGATCCATAGGGACCAAAATCTATCTAGATTCGTACAGCGCCATTATGAAGACTAATTACGTGGAAATGATGAATAATTTACTGTCATCATAGTTTACCATCTTTTTTAATAATTAAGAATGTTACCTTGTGTTTTTTTTACTAATTGATTTTGGTTATTATAAAGGGAGTGTTCG
Organism: Thereuonema tuberculata; assembly: GCA_023159025.1. Lineage (NCBI taxonomy): Eukaryota > Metazoa > Arthropoda > Chilopoda > Scutigeromorpha > Scutigeridae > Thereuonema > Thereuonema tuberculata. The sequence goes on from JAFIDM010000005.1 coordinate 9,248,421, forward strand.
AAAGTATGGAGGAATTTAAATTTCAAGGAAAAATTCGATGCCAAATACATTGATTTTTTTTAAACCTTCATTTCAATAATTGACTTTTTTTTATTAAATGTTTTTTTCTACACTTTTTAGTTTATTAGAAATACGTTATCAACAAAAAGAGAAGAGAGGATTTATGCCTGAGTATGTAAAAGATTTATGTTTCTATCATGTTACGCCAAATACAAGAGTTGGAATAAATCTAACCTGTGAAGAAATCTTGCCAACTGTTGTTTCTCTTCACTTCATCCTTGTTTTGATCCTCGAGAGAATCAGATTTATAAATGGCGAAGAGAAGAAATATCACTCAGTTTTTTTTTCATTTTGCCACCTGCTGAGAGCAGAATGAAAAATGTAGAACATTCCATGATAGCTTAACAAATGGTACCTTCGGGAAAAAACAAAAGTTGGAGGTGGACACACGGAAGGCTTTTAAATGGCAAGGTAACGTGTAGAGCAATGTAACTGAATGCATTAAAATATTGTAAATTCTACTAGCAACAGCTAATCAAAAAATAAAAGAAGGAAGCGATAAGCATTTTAATCAAATCACTCAAGACAGTTCAAGTATTCTCACTGGACACTTTTTTGTGTATTTAGGTTCCTTCTAATTTTCTGTGTTTATATGACTAGTATTTACGAGTTTCGCAAATAAAAAACTGAAACCCCATTTTTTTTAATTATGCAAATGAGGATAATATTCGGTATTTTCCTGGACTTAAACATACATGAGATCGAAAGGCTATTCTTTATGAGGTTCATGCCTTACAGAGAAGAGCACTTTATAAGCAGTGAGATGATGGGACAAAAGGGAAAAAAATAACCTTTTAAATATTATGAAAAACGGAAAAACGATGCCAAAGCACAATCGTTTGCTTTCACACTTTGGGCCATCATCGACAGGAATCTGGGACAGCTGTTTCGTCCTTATTAGGACTTATCAGCCAGATTTATCCTCGATCAACAAGCTCTGAACTCATGAAAGCCTCTCCGCAGTGGGAGCTATCAACAACAGAAAAATCACTGAGACCAGTACAGCACAATTGTCTTAGCCTGCTAAATGCTGGCCCCAAAAGACATTTAATAAAAGGTTAAAATTAAACGCATAAGCGAAAAATTAATATCTACGAAGATTTAATGTGTGTTCAATGTAACATGAAATGGAAAAACGATGACAATTAACAATCGTTTGCTTTCACGCTTTGAGCCGTTATTAACTGGCACAGCTTTTTCATCCTTATTAGGACTCATCAACCAGATTTTCCTTCGATGACGCACGTTAAAGTAAGAATTTTTTTTACTTTTAAATAGGCCCTATTAATTGAAAACATTCTGTCCTTAAGTTATCCTGCAAATGGTCCTCATCGACCACACATAATACACATAGTAATAAAGATTGATTTGGTTCAATTTGACGCTATTTGGCACTATACCATTGTAACATAATTTCCGGAAAAGTCGGAGATTTTACGGGTTTTTTTTTTTTTAAAAATGAAATGTAAGTAATCCACAACATCAGGGAAAAGATTCGTTATGCTTGCCTAATTATTATAAAAGTTACAAAAAAACTTTATAGAGTAATTACTGCAACAGAATCATTATTATTTAGCCCACTTTTCTAGAAAACCGAGGTTTATCGAATGTGTGTGTATATGTGTCTACTCCTTCTCTTATAACTGTTGAATCGCTGAATAAAAATTGGAATGTATATTTAAGAAGTAGAGATGATTTAACTTTATGTTCAGTAATTTTTTCGTGTGGGATCTTGTGGAGAAATTTACACATGAAAATGAGCCAAAAATTTCCATATAAAAAAAAATATAAAAAATGAAACAATAAATTTATATTTAATTTGATAGGATTAAAATGATTGGATTTAGGACAGCTTTTAGATTTCATTAGTGTTCTCAGAATATGGGAATACAGTCGGATCTCTATTTAACGAACCTCTATTTTGCGAATTTTTCTATTTTGCGAACTTTTCTTTGGAACCAAGAACATTTTGCTAATTTCTTAGTAAAATAACCTCCAAATAGCGAAATGCATTTTCTATTGAACGAACTTTTTCGAGGTATCTATTTTTTTTTCTCCTTGAAATGTTTTTATTATTAATATTCCCTTCGAGGAAATGAAGGAAATGTGGATACAACTGAGGGAAAATGAAGAAATTAACGATGATGTGCTGATTGATGATTATCTTTCACTTGATTATGATGTTGAGACCTCGGAAACACTAACTGAATCGGATATTTTGGACAGTGTGAAAAATAAAAACAATACAGCTATGACTTGCGATGAAGATGAAGATGATGAAAATGGAAATGATCATAATGAAGAAATCAAAAACCATCATATGATGAAATGCTAAAATCATTTGAAACAATGCGATGCGGATTACAATTTGAAGAATATACTGAAGGGGTTTTTGGTGCATTGCAAAGATGCGAGACGTACTATGAGCGAAAACACTTTTTCAAAAAAAAAAACCTCAGACAAAATTAACAGACTTTATTAGTAAAATTTGAGAATGCATATGGGTAATGTATGCTTTACGTCATTAACATTATTACTTGCTTTAATAATATTTATTGTTTATGGATTTTAAATATGTTTTATGTATTTAAGGTAATTTTAAAAGGTGAATCTCTATTTAACGAATTTTCCATATAACGAACTTTTTTCCGGAATTTAGCGACTTCGTTAAATAGAGGTCCGACTGTATTTGTATTGTTGTACGAGCAGCTCGAATTTAGTAACTATATGATACAAATAAACAGGGATATTTCGTTTTGTATTGTTTTCACGATATTAAAAACAAAGAAAAGTAAAGAAAAAGCAACATTTGATGGAAAGTAGAGCTTAAATTCTTTCACGAATTTGTTGTATGAAATGTGAAAGGTCAGTTGAGCGATTTAAACTCAGACACCAATGGCTGTTGTGACTGAAACTTGGATTAGACCGATTTCCGCTTGCCTGCCTATTCTCCGAGGCGGATGGGGGCAAGTGATGGCGATGAGTGGGTGTTCCATATTCTTTAATGACCAATCAGGTTGTTGTTTGAAATAACAACTGCAAACAATCGCGTGGTTTCAGTCCACCACAAATCCCATGTAAATATGCCCTGAAAAATCTGTTTGCGGAATGGAATGAATTTGACTATCAAACAGCATATTTACGGATTTTCGCTTAAATGGCTGCAGGTTAAGACGTCGGAGGTTGTTGCTTAAAGAGGAACGACGCCAAAAATACAGAATCCTTCAAAACAGATAATTGTGAATTAAGAATTATAATTTCATCAAACTAATGTTCGTGTTGTAAAAATATGAAACATAACGACAAGATCTTGCCACGAAGCCCAAATCTTGCACTATGTTAAAATGTTTTGAATTTGATGCCAAATGGCGCTTCTTTAATTAAAATGACATAAATAAAAGAATAATTCTGTCGAATAAATTCAAATCATCATTTGATATGACTGAAGATTTACATCTTGCTTCTTTTTTTCAGAGGTAAAAAAATTCTTTTTGCCAGATTTATTATTAATTTTTATTTTTTTTGTAGTTTATGCAGTCCATTGAGAGACATAAGCATTGTTTTCTAAAATTTGAAACATTAAAAAAATAACTAAAAAAAATACTTTCTTTTATTAAATTTAAAAAATGTCATTAGTGAACTGAAATTATGCTTTTGCACAGCCTAAGCCATCATCGAAAGGGAATCCTGGACAGGTGTTTCATCCGTATTAGATATTACAGTTTGCAGGATTCAAAACAACAACCTTAAAACAACTGAAAGACTCAAAATAGTTTAATAAAAACAATAAGTAATTGAGAACAAAACTGTCCTTTCAGTGATAGGACAAGGGGCGTGAAGTTCAGTTTTAATTTTTTTTATTTCTTTGTTGTTGTTTTTTTTCTTTTTAGACAATGATGCCACTTCCGGGAGTGGAAATACTATCCATGAGCTTTCGCATGGTCTGAGCCTATCTTCAAGGGTAAATCCTACTGAGGATTCCTAAAAAGTATGAACAGCTGTCCAGGATTCCTGATGATAATGCCTCAGACTGTGTGAAAGCATAATTTTTGTCCACTAATGAAATGTTTTGATTAATAGCTTATTTGTGGACGTTGAATTTTGTTTTCAATATTTTCTTTTATTTGACTAATATCTTGTCAATGTCTTTAGTCTTTTTCCACATTTACCTGAAAGTTTCTCGATAAAAGTTTACACGGAAAAATTTTCAAATACACAACTTAGATTGTCCATCAATGCATATGTATTAACGCATGTCAAGATTCTAGTTCATCTGTTTTGAGAGTTATTATACAGAATATGTGTATGCATTTTAGAAATTACTTTTCTTATTTTTCTGCGAATTGGTGTTAAAGAACTTTCCATTTGCTACGATCGTCCTAATATTTCCTTCCTTTTCTGTATTCTATTCGTTCGTTCCTTATTGCTTTTCTTCGCCTGAAAATTTATTTATGAGAGAGAGAAAAAAAAAATCTCCTACCACCCCGTTTTATTTGTAGATTCTCAGCTTCGCGGCAGTGTTGACAAGGAAGGTTGCATTATTCATTGGCACTTCTCAATTTATTTCATTATTAATAAGCTCTTTCTAATGTTTATCTCTCGGGGATTAGCGTTTTTATTTGCGCAACAGAAGATTTCGTTATTCGTGGGAGGAGGATTATTGTGAGAGAGTGGATTTAATGTAGTGATATACGATAATTACTTTAACTAAAAACAACACTCATTTAATATCCAGAAAGACAACAATATTACGAGACATAGCATTTAAGGAAATTGTTTATATCCTACATTGTTTATGTTTTAGATATTTTTTGAAAGATTTATTAATCCCAAAAATCCTAAATTTTAAATTTCGTTCTTTAAAATCTCTCTCTAAATTTCAAAAGTAAGAAAAATGAGAAAAAGTAATTCAAAAACGCAATCATTATTTTAATTAGCAATGGCCAACCCTTTACCTTCCTTGCTCCAGAGAAAAAAAAAATCTATAAATCTATAAATATCTTATCCATCATTCAAAAATGCTATATTAACACACTTTCTACAAGAATTGATAGTTGTGTAGGAGTTGAGGGTGCATGCATGAACAATTTTTTCACGCATGCGCCCTCATCTCTTAGACCACTATTAATTCTTGTTGAAAGTGTGTTAATATAGCATTTTTGAATGATGGATAAGATTTTTACAGATTTATAGATTTTTTTTCTGTGAGAATTTGTACAAATTGGTTTTTCATTATTACTTGATATATGAATAGGATTACATTATTTGTTATTATCACTCGGATTGCAATGCTCCACTTCTAATCCTCCAATGCGCCACAGTTTAGCCACTCTTGCTTTAATTCAATCAGTGTTTGTTCCGCTGGATAGATCTTCTTGGTACTGTGTATACATATTCTAGGACTTAATTTGCTCTAACGTTTATAGTTGAAATCGTTTTCAAATGATTCCTTGTCGAGAAATCCGCTAAAGAAGACGACAAAAAACTGCTACAGAAAACTATTGGAATCTCGTTAATCATATTTTTTTTAATATTCTATCTTTATTCTACTTAAGATTTCCTCTTTTACATGTTTTAAAAAGTAATGGGTTTAAATTATACTACAGTATTTTCTTTCGCATGATATTCTATTTATACAAATACTTTAGTCCCATTAGAAAAGAGTTACTGGTACCGTGAAACCTGCCCCAAGATAGTGTGGCCCAGATAGATTGAAAAAGAAATTGCTATCAGTTACAAACGGAAATTGAAAAAAAAAATATTCTCATTATGGAATTATTATCATTGACTGAGCCTCCGCATCTATGTACAAGTCAAAAACTTGATATTGCATAACAATTCTTGAGATATCTTAGGTATTTGTGGCAGAGCTGCAGAACCTTATAGTTCGACAGATAATCTAATACTCTGGAGTTTGTCAATTTATTGTGGTCCCTTTATTTACTCTGAAACTGGTTTGGGGGGTGGGGGATGCTAATCATTTGAGAGCTAATCTTTAAAATACAAAAGTTTTCTTTGCTGTGAAACACTCATCTTCGACTGTGGAGTCGAAGATAAAATGGCCGGTAAACATTGAACAAAGACATGTTCTGTAATGAAGTAGGGGAGGAAGGTGGCTTTACAATAATTGTTTTATTAAACTGTTCTATTCTTAAATTACACAGAGTTTAAGTTGCTTAATTAATGTAGCGAAAATATTACAATAGAGTATCGGCTCGATACTCAAATACTAAATTATACAAAACAATTCTAATTTACTTAATACTTAAGTTAGGTTGACTCTTCGTGAAGTATTCTTTCTTCACTCCTGGATTCCGCTGACAGGTTCTTCGGTTCTTGTCGACATACGAGATTAGTAAACTGCGGTGACTTCTAACGCAGACTTCTAATGCAGACGGGATTCTACCTTTCTTCATTAGCGGCTAACGCATGCTTCGTCTCGGCGACTCAGGCTGCCTTTTCCCGATCCGTCCTCTCTCGTCTTCCGTCGAACCAACTTCTCCCTTCGTCAGCTTTCGAACCCTCGTTGTCAGCTATCGCTAATCCATGTCGAACTCCCCCTTGCCGACTTGTGGCAGTCCTTTAATAGGGGTTCGCCAATCACCTAATTTGCATATTTTCTTACAAATAATAATACATACATTATTTAAGAGATATTAAGTTAACATAATTATTTAAATAAATAAATATAAATAATTATCACAATACCTCATTACATGTCCCCAGAGTTAAAAAAAAAGATTTAGAAAAAAGAAGTCAGCCTTTTACTGCTCAAGACATCGTTTCACTAAGAACTGAATTTGTTATTCCTACAGCAACATCATTTGTAAAGGAAAGGAATGTAAAGATAAAAGTGTTAGCAGAAGTGTGGAACCCTGAATGCTGATCTAAAGAGGGAGATTTCTTCTCGTTCTCTATGGACATCCTTAGTTTCCTTTGTTTTATCAACTTTTAATGATGACTCAGAATACCAAAAATTATAGAAAATAATCTTATGGTGTTTTCTTAAAATAACGAATTCATAAAAAGTTGAAATAATTCATAATAATTCCAGCTTCCAATGTTCTGCTTTGTAGACTTCGTGAAAATTCAGTTTTCCTTAAATTCTCGCTATGGCTGTAAAAAACCTAACTGATATGTTTAAAAACTTAAATATTTTGTGAGAAAACACGCCAGTAACTAAATAAGAAAAATTTAAAAGATGTTGTTCGTAAGTAATTTCAAGCTAAATATATCCCACAAAAATAAATAATATTTAGCTAACAACTTAATGTCTTGTAAAACAGTGGAAAACATGTCTGGAATTCGAAAGTCGGTAAATCAGTTGCTTTTAAATTGATTTTTTTGTCGATTATTTATAGATTAATCTTAATGGTTCATGGAATTTCGTGGTACATTTGCCAATTTGAAACTTTCCTATTTCTCTCTCTCTCTGTCGTGGTCTTTTGTATTTCTTCCTCTGGCCTGAATATCTGCAAATCTAGGACAAATGCTGAGTCATTCGCTAATAAAACTCTAGAAGTTTCGATGTGGATTGGATTCCATTCCTTCATCCGTCCTCCCTCAAGAAAAGAACTCTAGAGAAAAACCATGAATTATCCTTGGATTCCTAGTCCGAACACGTTCTTCTCGCTTCGCATCATACATGAGACAACGTTGTTTGTGGTAAGTCAGTTGCGGAAAAGAGAAGAATATCAAATAAAATAACTTATTTGCGGTTCATGTAATACAAATACAAATAAAATAAAAAAAAATGTAGTAAGTTCATTAGATCTTGTGAAACTTCAAACGAACAAAAAAATAAGGCGTTTTAGCCTATAAATAAGAGAGCGCATGCGTAAAGTAAAATTCAGTAACAATGATGTTGTGTGATGACTGTTGTATTGTAGTAGTAAAAGTAATGATGAAGAATTGTGCGATTAAGGACTGAAAAGAAAGCTAATAACAGTTCCAAATTTAACAAGAAATAGCTGATAGAACTTAAAGTCTATTTCCTTACTTTTTATTTTCGTTTTTTTTTGTTTTGCTCTTATATTTAAAGTAAAATTATCATGAAATAAAATCAAGAAAGAATGGACCACTTGAGGATAGGCGGGACTTCCTAGTTCCAAAATATCCCACTAGTCTACTTTTTGGCTTGTGCTTCGTTTTAATCCTAGTAGATATTGAGGATGAACTAAAAGATTTGATGTGGATGAAACGATTATAAGCCTTCCTAAATGTTCATATCGGATGTAGAGTTGATTACAGCCTATTAAAGAAGACAACAGCAATATATTATTAACGAAAGATATAATTTAATGGACGACTTGAGAATAGGCGGGGCTTCATAGTTACAAAATATCCCACCAGGCTACGGCTTGGCTTGTGGGTTAAACAAAGCCATGTGCTTTGTTTTAAACCGTGTAGATATAGAGGAAATAGTACATTAAAGAAGGGTATTCCAAGCGTTCACAGAATTATTACATTAAGAAACTGCACAGTACTGAACCCTTCCGTCTTGAAATATCAAAAAATCGACGATTTTTCGAGTAATTAACAGTAAGTTATATGTTTGTTTATCCCACATGATCCCACATGACATGTCATACGTGACGTCGATAGGGGCGGGTACATCTGGGACAATTGTTTCAGCCTTATTAGGTTTCTTCAGCCATACATACCCTTAATGGTAGCTCAGAGTGCGAGACAAATATGCGGAAACCATTTCAGCTCCCCGAAATGGCTGGAATGGGGAGCTGAAATGGTTTTCGCATATTTGTCTAGCACTCTGAGCTACCATTAAGTATATATCTGGCTGAAGAAGCCTAATAAGGCTGAAACAGCTGTCCCAGATTCTTGACATGATAGCTCAGGGTGCGAGAACCTTTTGTTTACTCAGGTGCAGCCTTGTATTTCTTCACTTTATTATATATATAAATGCACGTTAAACTTTAAAAACTATTATCTTAAAGTGAAATAATCTCAATAACTGAAAAAATATTTATCTTAGGAATTTGAAATTTTAATGGTAGATAAGTGCTAGTAAATGTGAGATTCCTAAGCATTTGGTGAAATTTGGATACCAGCAGTCCAAAACTGTCAAACCTAAGTTCCATAAAGTTGAAACTATAAAAAACGAATGACTTCTTTAATAATTATTCTTGTATCTTCCCATTTTGGCCCAACAACAGTAGCTTGCTTTAGTTGTAAGCGATATCTGTCTGTCTGATTCTAATACATTATCGTTGGCTGCTTGAGTAGATGCAAACGATGCTCTTCTGTCTTCTCACCTCTTCTTGCCCTCACTTAGAAGATGGGTCTTTTAGAGTTCCACAACAACTATCCCTCCACGTTTCCGAATCCGAAACAGGATTAGATTAGCCCACTCGCTAAAGCATGTGAAGATCAGACGGAGATTGGATTTTTCCAATTAATTATGGGGGTGCTCGCATTTAACAGATACCAATCCGTCTTCAGCTTGTGTTGTCAGTAATGGCAGAGAGGAATTTCCCCTTCATTAGCCAAATGGCTTCCCACCAAATCCTACCTTCCGCAGCCCAGTGCCAATCGATCGGATCCCATCTTCCATATTCCATGTTTCCTTCTGGCGGAAATCAAGTTGACTTCAAATTAAATGTTTAAAAGTTCTCGCTACCGGATTCTACATTTAATCTTGTAGGATTTAAACATACTTTAATTTAGAATAGTAAATTGAGTTATCTGAATTATTAATCAATCAATTCAATTTATCTGTCTTTTCGAAAATATGTCTTTTCTCTTAAGAAAAGCATATCTCGCACATTGCGGTCAATGCCTTAGAAAAGAACTACCTCACTGAACGAGCTACTACAGTACAGACGGTCCCCGGATTACGAACGACTTGACTTACGTTTCGTACTTACGAAAGGGCTCCCAAAGCTCCTCTTAACGATAATTTATAATTAAATAATTAAATTAATAATTTGGGAACTAGTTTCTTCCGCGCATGTAAATAAACGCGCATGGTGTAAACGGTTCGTTGGCACAGAATTTTTTCGCCAGCGGCTAGTTTCGTTTATACGGTCGCTTACGCACAGCGTCACTCTAGGTGAGTGGGAACCTTTAATATTGTTTTTTGAAATTTCTCCTATCTAAACTTTTAGTATGAGATTGTTTTTATGTTCTGTTTGTTTGAATTAAAAGAAAGAGCACAAATAGTTTCTGTAACGTATTATTAGAGTACAGGAGCATTATTATAGTATTATTATTATTATCATCGTAGATGCGCTGCTCATCAGGGATCCGAGTTACATATAAATCCGATCTCGTTCGTAACCCGGGGACCGCGTGTATTACGAATATTTTGTAGGTATGGCTAGCTAATGGTGGGTGTCGCGAAAAAAATAATTCCAAGTGGAAATAAATAGGATTGATTATTAGGAAAAGTATAAAACCAATTATATAGTAAAAACATGGAAATATTTAGGGAATCGGTACTGATTGAAGTGCGAGAGAATTCCTGTAATAACTTCTGGTAACGGATATATTCTCGATGGTTTTGATATTTTGTGATGAACTACAGAACTCTTGGTTACAATCAATGTTAAGATGATAATGAATGTTCTTATCAAATATACCCATTGTTTTCTTCTTAGTTTTTTTGGTTTCCTAAAGACAAGAAAGACTCTTCAGTTCACTCAATCTGTTACACTAATAACCTCAGAATCACTGCTTGGATCTTCTTCAAACTTAGTCTACTTATTTAAGGACTAGAGGTGATCTAATGTCTATGTTTGTAATCTTTTTCAAATGGGTTCTTATCGAGAAATTACCACGAGAAGACCATATAAAAATTCCCATAGAGTTGCCATTGGAGTCTAAACAATGGATTTCTATCCTATTTCTATTAATATTTCATTGGTTTAAACAAAGAATTTCAATCCCGTTTCAGCTAATCCATTAATTAGTGCTCCGTTTTATGATGACACTTAATCCTAAATCGAGATTAAAGAAGATTAAAGTGAAAAATTTGCACTCAGCTTGTATTCAGCGGATGTTAGAATTTGAAAATACAGTAAAATACAGACCTTTCGTTTTTCTCGTTTTAATGACATTAAAAACAGCAAAGAAGTGTTTCTTGGTGAACCCGTACGTGATTCATTTCCTACAAATAATGATAAGAAATATAAAATGTAACTAACAAAACTAACAAGTAACTAACAAGAAGAATAAAAACATATCAAAAATAAGATAAAGGGAAAAAAGAAAGAAGGAATTGTCCTCTCGTGTCCGTGATATTGCTATTTAAGCATTGCCATGACCAGGAATCGAACTTGGATTATTGCGACTGCATACAGTACAGTGTACTAACTGAGATGAATAAAACCCCTCAGAATAGGGTGTTGAGAATAATCTTTCTTAAGGATTATCACGTGACCTGAACAAGAAGTGACTGCAGATCGGATCTTGTACTTTCCCTAATCACTACAAAGTTGTAAGAGTTCCAATAAGGTAGGGCGCTTGTACGTTTGACTTCCAGTTTTGGGCGATGGAGGTGTTGACAGATGGACAGAATGAAGTTTTTGTATGGGGATCACTAAAAAACAAAGAAAAGAAAAAAATTTATAAAACAAAAATTAATAAGTTCTTCAAGTTCTCGAAGTTCTTTCCTTAGCCTATTGTAAATTCCTGCTTGTTAGATTAAATAGTTACTGAATACCTTCTCTAATAGTAACATATGAAATAGTGAATTAATTCGTTATCTTCTTAACTGCAGGGTTGAATTTGCATTCAAAAGTTCTCTTACAATACTATAAATCTATAATTGAAGTTATATTTTTGTAGAATTTATAATTGTTTCATTTTCTGTAATCGGTTAAGGATACGTTTACTTTCATCTAAATATTACATTTGATGCTTTTTTCTTTATTTTTATTTTTTAAATTTTTGACTGCTTCTAATCCTTTTTATATAATTAGACTAGCCGGGTACCGTCGCTTCGCTCCGGAACCCTTGCATACATAGCATAAAAAAAACAAAAAACTTTATTAATTTAGCAATTTAATATCGAAATCGGAAAATATACGAGTTCCCAGCCCGTTGTAGCCTTCTCCGGATGTATTGCGGGTTGGCGCCACACAGCTCTATGTCGATTAGGTAACTTTAAAGCGAAAATATAAATCCTCTTTATTCCCTAACCCGTGAGAAATTCGAAAAATCCGGCCGTATTCCTTATCTACATCATAAAGGGAACCTCTGTGCAAAATTTCAGCTTTCTTGGTCCAAGGGTTTTGGGCTGGGCGTTGATGAGTGAGTGAGTGAGTGAGTGAGTAAGTCAGGACTTTTCTTTTTATATATAGAGATATCAAGGATTGCAGTGTAATTAAACAAAATGTTTCTTAATGAAAATCCAAAATTCATCTTCCTTCTAAGTATAAATAAATCATAAAAACCTCTTCTTCCTTAATTACATCCTTTAATTCTCTATTTCAATTCCTTTAGCAGGAATCTTCTTCCCGGAGACTACAGACAAATGTAGAGAAACTAACATTTTCTCTAACATTTTTAAACCAGAATTCCAATCATAAACAATCATGGTACAAACTTTCGTGAACAACAATCACAACCTTTCTTTAACTACAAAATACATTTATACAACATATATCAAACACGTGAATAACAATCACAATCTTTCCTTAACAACAAAATACATTAATACAACCTATAGCAAACACGGTCTTTCTGTATATAACAAAATAAATTCATCTTAAAACATCTAACAATCACAACAGAGTTGGAACTAAAAAAAAAAAGATATTACAATAAAAAGACGTCCATATTTAAAAACAGTGATCTTCATTCCTTTCAGTCTAGCATCTGCATAGACTATCTGTATGTATATGCAAGTAAATTTAAAGCTCACAATTAGATGAACTATATCAGTAAAACTCTTTTCGCTTAATAATTTATGTTGTTCATGTTTATTTTGCCCTAAGAGTAAACCGAAAGCCATATCGTGAAAGCCTAATAATCCCCGCATCATGCGACCAACGGCAACAACTGGCACTGACGTCGTATGAAACATAAACAGCTTTTCAAGTTGAATATCCACTGATCAAAATATCTCAGAGGCATTTTCATTTTAATTCTATGGTCTGGGAAATAAAAACAGCATCTGCACTGTCGTGTCCTTCATTGACCAGAACTTTTATGTTTACGCAGATTGTTAATAAAATATTGACGCATGCGCTTGTCTATCTTTCTGAAGCAATATGGCGTGAGTTAGCGGAAGGATGAAATAAACTCAATATTGTAGCAAGGCCATCAGTGCCATCATAAAAGGTATTTGCATCGATATTTCCTGTCTTTTTTTATACAGAGATGCAGAGATGTGAAAACAAAAAACGAACGGGATTCACTTGCTTGAAGATTATATTTTACATGATTATATTTCGTTTTTATTTGAAGAAAGTATATATACATGTCTTCTTATTTGTTCATATTAATTCAATACAAAGAATGACATCAAAATTGTATATAAGAAAGGAAGAAATTTGAAATCATTGTTACAAAATAAAAGGGACGTACAAATCAAGAATGAAATGGGGACTGTTTACAAACTAAAATGCAGATCATGTGGGAAAGTCTATTTTGGTAATTCTGGTAGGAGGTTAATTGAACGAGTTGATGAACACACTGCAGCGTACAGAAACAATAACCCGAAAATTTCGAATTGGGCTGAACATTGCCTTGAAGAACATCATAACCCTGATCCCATAGTAGAAATACTTTTTAGAATAAAGGACAAACATATGCGTTATGTCTTAGAGGCCTGCATTATAAAGACTTTTCATTGCATAAATAAGGACAAGGGCTATATAGTAAATCCGAACACATTGGCATATTTCCAAGATTTGATAAGAGGACAAGAGGCTAAATTTAAATAAGTAAAAATCATTCATATAAATTACTTCCATATTGTTAGTTAAAAATGATTGAATTTCTTGCATTGAATTAATTATTATTATTGCCTAATTATGTTAGATCATGTTCGTTGACAATGTATTGATACCTAATTAATACTCATTGTAAAATTCCAGCAAAAAGGCTGAAAAAAAAGAATGATAAATTCTGTGAAATATCATTTGTAAAATAAAGAAGATATTTATGATGAAGAGAAAGGAGTTTTGTATTGAATTAATATGAAGAAAGTAATTCAGGCGCTGAGAGATAACTGTAAGAGCTCCATGCCTTCTAAAGAACATTTTGTCTATAAAATTGTTGAAGTTTTCTGCCAACAAGAATGTAAGGAATAACTGTAAGACATTATTATTCATTACACAATTCTTAGCCGCTGACAATGACGTTTGCTTTCTTTCCATTAGGTTTATATTTTAATTAAGAATAACTTACGATTTAATACCAACAGTTCTAAATAATAGTTACATTGGCATTCTTAGGGAAAATAGATAGAAAGTAAGTATTAAATGTCACTGTTAGCTAGATATCCCCCTCGTATACGTAATCATCTTATTTTTGAGACATTCTATCAATCCTAGCAAATTTCACATCTTTAAATTCTTTGTAATTACCAAATTGAAAATGGCGCAGTATATACAGAATGCAGTATGCTCGCTAAAAATACTTCATATTAAATTCATTTTTAATATTTTTTTAAAAAATTAATAAAGAAATTTTTTTTCTAATGACAACTACTTTTTAATTAATCATTACATTAATTAATCATATCTACAAGAAAAAGTTGTAATCTAATTAGACATGGATAAACAGTTAAGGAGAGTTTTTATCACATCCTCGAACGAAGTTATCAGTAGAGAAGAAAACGATTCCGGTGATGAACAGCCTATGGGAGGGTTTGCAAGTTCAGTCACAATTCCAAGAAAGGAAATCGGTAGCTCGATGATACGAGGTTGGGTGAACCCTCGGAATCTTCTGGAAAAGATAATCAGAGAAGAAAAATTAACCAGACTCTACACAAGTGCCTTATTATCTGAATTTCCAGGGCCGTTTTAAATATTTTATATTTTCCATTTCCATTATTCTTTTTAATTCACTTACTTTATTTTATATTTGAGTTTTTCTTTGCTCCTTTATTCCTTTAAAAATATCGAAGGAAAGATTAAAACTGTTTATTGTGACCTACTAGGGATCAGGTAGCTCAAGTGCGAGCGTTTATTATTGGACTGGAGCAGTCGGCTTCAATTGGGCGTAGGTCAGGGATTTTTCCCATGTTACATCAGTTAAAAACGAATCTCACAATCTTCAAATCAGCAGGTACTAATGAGATCAAAAAATACATTGATGTAAGGTGGGAAGCGTAGCAATCACCCTCCAACCTCAACTTTGTCCCGTTCGGCTACTGATCGCAGTAACCTTACTTCTCAATGCCCTGAATCTAGTTTTAAATTCATTAAATATTTAAATTGACATTTATTTTTCATCCAATCTGGAAGGAGATCTAAAAACTCTTGAATTCTTTTTTCCCGATGGAGGTAAATTTACATCAGTTTCAAACCCCCAAACCAAAAGACTACTGAAACGTATGTTTTCATAGAAAGATTTTGAAAAAAAGAATTTGAGCAGAAAAGGTTATGTTTACGTGTTTTTCAGCTTTTGTGTTTATGAATCTTTTCTTCAACAAAATCCACTGAATTGGAACACTTGAAATTCTGTGAAAAACATTTTACTGGGAAACCAATTTGTGCAAATAGTTTGAGTCTGTGTTTGTGCAAATGAAAATGTAGATAAGGCATCAGGAGATAAGATAAGCTTCCGTAAGCGAATAAACAAGCAAATAAAATATCATTGAAAAATTATTATTATTTATTTTTATTAGTATTAGTTAATAATTGAAAAAAAAGAGAAATAAAATGATAGTTTATTTTTGTTTGTATCGAAGTAATTTTAATGAAACAAAATGACAACTGTACTTTAAGAAAACAAGGCATACACTGTATGATCAAAAGTATCCGGACACTAACTGTTGTTCAATCAGAATGTCTTGTGGCACATATTAATAGGATGTTGGGTCACCTTTAACACCAGTCACAGCCTGCATACGTCTGGGAAAACTTTCCACCAGATTTTGAAATTTATGAGCAGGAATTTTTTTTCCATTCGTCCATGAGAGCTGCAATGAGTCCGCCGCTGAAGAAGGGCGGTTGGGCCTGATGGTAATCACAATTCCAATTCGTCCTAAAGGTGTTCTATGGGATTCAGATCGGGATTCTGTGAAACCAGTCGAGTAGTTCAACAACCATCTTTTCAAACCACGGCAGCACAGCCTTCACTCTGCGGACAGAACAGTTGTCCTGTTCATACAGAAACGGTCCTTTCCCGAACTCTTTTGTAGAGATGGGAAGTGCATATTAGTCAAGAATGTCGACTTACATCTCAGCGTTCATGTTTCCAGTCGAAGGAACTAAGGGTCCCAGACCGAACCAGGAGAAACAGCCGCAAACCATGATGTCGCCGCCACTAAACTTGACAGTTGGCACAATACACTTGGGTAGGAAGCGTTCTCCTGGCATCCACCAAACCCAGACGCGTCCATCGGACTGCCAGATCGTGTAGCGGGATTCATCACTCCAAAGTACTCGTTTCCACTGCTCCACAGTCCAATGGCGGTGCGCTTTGCACCACTGCAATCGATGATTCCCTTTGCTTAGGTTGGGCTTGTGAGCGGTCGCACGACCGTTGTGTTTCAGCTCCCGACGAACAGTCCTGGTGCTAGTCTGAAGCTGTTTGGAACTCACTAGTGATCGTTGCGAACGGGAACTTACGATTCTTCTGCGCTACCCTCTCCAGGGTTTGACGGCTGCGATCTGTGAGTTTGTTTGGCCTACCACTGTAATTTCTGCTGTTGCCATTCCCAGATGTTTCCGTTTTACAGTTGATCGTAGCACCTGTAGCAAGACCGATATTGCACGAACCGATTTGTTGCACCGATGGCATACAATGGTCATTCCCCGTTCGAACTCAAGTCAGCTCTGCTGACTTACTCATTGTCTGTCTAACACCCAATGCTGCGGTGACCACTTTTATCTCGTTCTATGACGTCTTAGAACGTGATAACAGCCACATCGAATTTCTGAAGAGGGATGTCCGGACAATTTTAGCCATATAGTGTAGTTGACGTTCTAATAATTGTCTGATGAATCGCAATAAAAGTTGATTAAACAAAGAAAAAAAACTTAATGAATTTGATACATAAGAAATAAAAAGAAGTCATCTAGAGATTTATCGAAAATTGTGAAAAGAAAAAGATAAAAAAATGAAAGTTCAAAGATCTCTGGAGGAGAACTGTT
The DNA here is from genome assembly GCA_023159025.1 of Thereuonema tuberculata. Lineage (NCBI taxonomy): Eukaryota > Metazoa > Arthropoda > Chilopoda > Scutigeromorpha > Scutigeridae > Thereuonema > Thereuonema tuberculata. Next base: position 9,265,769 of record JAFIDM010000005.1, read on the forward strand.
ACAATTTTACAGCAAAAACAAAAAAAGACTTGAATTTTTTTTAAGATATTGTGGTATTGAATGCCAAAGTATTTTGAAGTCTTTTCATCTGTAGCTCTTTACTCTTTGATGTATTATAGAGAAGTTCCTTATAAGAGCCTGTACCTTCCATTGAAGTTTCAGCTTTCTGAGATGTGTAGTTTTGACTGATCGGAGACGACAGACGGACAAGATATCTCGTCTTTAAATTGCATTCAACCACTTTTTTATTCCAATCTCTTTTCTCTCTACAGTATACTCACGGGCTTACAAATGGTGCAATGAAGATATAAAAAATACTTAACAATAAAAGGAAAAGCTGGCAACATGACTTAGCTGGCTGAGTCCGATTTCATTACCAGGTCACATGTTTTTAAAACTTTAACTGAAACCAATCACATTGTTCCTTTTAATATAAATCACATTCATGTATCTCAAATTTCAGGAGGATATGTTCAATGTTGGATTTTACCCGCACATACAAACAGCACAAAGACACACATTCTTTTCCTTCACAAAATAGGCTAAAAGTAATTTTTCTTAATAACTTAATCTCAAGAAAATTGCTTAGAAAGAATAAAAAGATTATAATGTTTATTTAAATAAAGATTTACAACCCTGCATGAGAAGTTATTTAGTAATAGCGCTTTTTTTGTTGTTGTTTTTTTTGAAGCTCTCCTCCCATCTCATTTATTCTTGTAAATTTTACTCCTTTAATTAACCTGGTCGTTTTCTGGAAGTCGAAATAATTAAAAAGAAAACACTTGGAGACTTAATGAATGTGTGGGTGATATTCACATCAAGAAAACTTTAATTAAACGGCTTCAAGTGGGCGAATTAGCATTCTTATGTCTGTAGGAACGAATTGCTTTCAAATGCAAAACTTTCATGCTATGAAGGTTCCAGTATCTCAAAGGTTACCGTTGTTGTTCGAATTTCTTTTGTCACCAATTTACGTCTGCTTTTAGCAATTATCATTAAATAAATATATACCTTTAGAAGAAAACATTAATAGCTACAGGACATTAACTTGCTTTATATTATCGTAACGTTAACTATCACATTAACACGGAATTACTAATCAGTAACGAAACTTATTTCACAATAGAATTGGTTTTTGCACATGAAGAACAAGTGGTTCAGGTACACGAAGCCAAAGCGACTACGTACATGTTTACTGCAGTAAGGTATATATTGCAAAAATGCGTTCTGTACTTTTATTGGTAGTACAAAACACTATCGTTGGAGAATCAACTTTATTATTAACAAATTGCAATACAGTTATAGCCAAGTAACAGAATGATTAATATTCTTAATGGTGTAACACCAATTTTTTTCACAAATTCACAAAATATTACTCAAATGTTAATAAACAAATTTAAAATTCCAAAACGTTTGCGACTTTTTTCATTTTTGAAAGAAACAGTAAAACTTTTGAAAAGTTCATTTCATTGGAGAAAAACAAAGCTATACTTAACATAAAGATCAGTTAACCAAATTAATGTAATTTATCTTACACTTTAGAAATGTGTAGGCATACATAGTATATACTTTTATATTTTTTTGATTTGTTGCAGCAGTTTAACTTAAAATTTTTGTCTCATTCATGCAATCTTATGATCCGCTGCTTATTATTGGAAACGTATTATAAAAATGTTGAATTAGCCTACATTTAATATTAAAACTCTTATTCTTTAATGAATACTTTTACATTCACTGATGCTTGTGGTGTCTACAGTAACAGTGAACTGTTTTTCATTGGTTGAAACTTGGGAGTGTGGGTGGACTGAGGAGACGTTGTTCTTTGTGCAAGATATTGGACTAATCTGAGACAAAATAATCTTAGGAGATTTAGGCGCCAAATTACAAATCAAATTAGAAAGATTAAAAAAACACACACAGGAAGAAAGACAACAATTGATTGCTTTTCCTTTGCTTCATCTAATGTATAAGAAACCAAAGAAGAAAAACAGAAATGTTAAAGAAGAATTTAATTGAATGATTATAGAATCAGTTAATTATTAACAAGGAAATATAATTTTGTGCTAAAGCATAAATTTAAGGGCGACCCATAGCAATAAAAAAATTTAAAAGTAATAAAAAAAGTACGTACACTTATTTTAAGGAGAAATAGAAAAAAGTTAGGAAAATAAGAAAAAAAATAACATGCTGACGTTGAGAAAAAAGGATTAAGAGAGAAAAAAAAGCAGTATAGATACGGATTCGAACCGACAATCTTCAGCAAATCAGTACTAGACAACAGAAATGAGGGGATTGTATTTCTAACATTTATGCTAATAGCGGAAATCTAATGAAAACAATGCCAAATATCTCGAACATGGGGGGGGTCGTTGGTCCCTGAAAATACCCCATGATGGTGAAGTCCGTTTGCCGAACCGACCTTCCGTTCGGGAGTTGTTAGGAAGGACAGATACGGACGGACGGACGGACAGGACAAACGCAATAGCTATCATTTTTGGTCGCTACCACAATAGGTCCCAAAAGGGTCGCTAAAAATTGTAAAACAAATGAAACATACAAATAAATGTAAAACAAATAAATGTAAAACAAACATGCAATTGTGGGCTGTTGATCAGTTTTTGCAGTTATTGAATTTAATAAATAATAAATATATTTTTAGTTCACATTTGTCAAAATAAAGACAGAGAGAAACAATCATAGACAATCTGTTATGAAACTGTTCTCAATTGTAAAACTCATTGTAGAATTCGTAGCTTATTCAGGGATTCTTTTCTTTATTATTTTTCTAAAACTTTCCGAGAATTTTCGGATCCTTTCTTTTTTTTAGACAAAGTTTTAGGTTTTAAATAGTATTTCGAATTAATAATATTAGAAAAATACTGAAAAATCAGATATTTCTACTCTAATATTATTTACTTTTGTTGTCTCTCCTTTGGGATCTTCTCATTTAATGAGGTTTTCTTCATTACATTGAATAATTTACAAATAGTTCTCGACTCACGAGCCTACGCATTTATCATCAAAATTTTCAAAATATAAAATACTCGAACATTTTCAAAGGTGATTATTTCCAATATTCTTCGATTTTTTTTTGTGTAGAGAAATATGTACGTATTCTAGGATCATGTTTAGACCATTTATAAATATAATGGTCTAAACATTCTCGAGAATACATTTATAAACATAATGTCGAACTTATATTTATAGACTGTTACAAGGATTATACTGGAAAAGGTACAAACCATTTTAGATGTTTTCTCGTTCTTCAATCTTTTTCTCAAATATCAAAGAACTAGAATTGATTGAGAACTATAAGACGCTTTCCCCCTCAATATTCCCGCCATACAGTCGCTTTCTCTTTAAAGGGCGCCCTCTAGGGATTGAAAACGACAAACCATAACTTTACTTCAGAATTGTGGTCAACCTCCATCTACTCCCTGGGACAAATAATCAACTATAAATGTACAGAAGATGGGAGAAACTCAGAGTCACTTAATTTCACACAATTTCAGGTTAATCTCTTCTGAAGAGCAGAAATGAATAAGCGAGATTGCTGTTGAAAAATTGATGCTATACCAGCAACAATCTCAGTCAAAATTTCCAGTTAAGAATAAACATTTTCGAACATGAATAGAAATAAAAATAGCAGTCCTCCAAGAACTTAAAGACTACTTTCCATTAATGTTTTACTTTTAATTTGTTTTACAGTCAATAGTGACCATTCTATGGTGAAAAACATAGAAAGAAAAAAGTCTCTACCATCCATGATTACTGATGTCTTTAATTCTCTTCCTTGCAGGAATAACAAGAAGTTTAGGAAAGAATTTAAAACCTGCTTTTCTTCAAAATGTAGTAGTCTTTTTTTAAAAATAGTTGTGAAAAACCACAAGCTATGGTTTTGATAACTTAAAAAGTAGCCATAGTTTTTAAGTTATCAAAACTCTTACAAACAGTGCACAGGTGTCATTTTCTGAAAAAAAAAATCAATCGGATTATTTCTAGTCCTAGCAAAACCGGAAGGATTAACTAAAAGAATTGACTTATTGTCAGATATCCTATTTTCTGTGGGAGTTCTTATCACCTTCTCCGATAATTTCTGTACAAGGATCGACTCACAAAAATTTCCCATAGAGGATCATCTTTTTTTCCCCTTAAATATATATTTCAAGTTACAAGAAGATCCATCAAGTGATTGAAGAGTTATTAAGGGGATACACAAGTCTCATTTGATAAGCCTTTGTTGCATAGAAGAGTTTGGGTTCAAAAAGAAGGTGAAGAAATACTTCCATAAAAAATCTTTCAGTTAAGAGAACTGTTGAAGCCCTGAAGAAGCAGCTCAAGACGCTTGAACGAAACAGTTTCTTGAGAACAGAGAGTCATTATAAGAGGGAAGTGATCAGTTTAGTTAATCAGAGAGATAACAAGTGCTTAAGTCCCTAACCACAAGTGCAATTAGGCAAATGTCTTGGTTAAAATTCACCAATTAGGCTTTTGACAGAGAGAACAATAGGATCGATCAGGAAGCGTTCGTTGTAGAGTTATCTTAATTATCTCTACTTAAAACAAGAGATTCTTGAAAGAACTTGATGCACACTTTCTTTAAAATGTTTTTAAAGAAATGTTTTGAAATATTCATTTGCACGTAAAAACTTGTTAATGCTTTTATTTTTGTTACTAGGGAGATGTTTGTTTTGTATCTAAGTGGTGAAATAAAGAAAAAAGCATATTTTCAAATTGTATTATGTGTCGAAAATAAACTGCATCAGGAATCCATTTCTGAAAGTTACTTAAATTCTCTTTAATTACTGAAATTCCCTAAAGAGGAATTAATTTTATCAAACCTTGCGCAAAAGAGTGGATTACTAAAAGGAATAACATGTAATGATAGAAGTTCTTTTGTTTCTTTACTGTTTTTCAGTGGAATTTTTTTATCACCTGCATGCTAAAATTTCTTCTCAGTGACGCACACGAACGAAACTCCAAATGCAAAATTTTGATAATCTCTGATCTGAAATGTGCATGCTAAGACTCAAAAAAGTTAGTTCATCAATTCAAAAATTATTGGGACACACATACACGCATACAGACTAACTGATTTATAAGCGTCACTTTTCTAGGGTCAAAGAAATAACTAGTAATAGATTACCAAATCTTTTTTTTTTCCGCAATAAAGTTGGTCTTTTTAATAGATATGAAAGAATAATCTATCTATAACTGTGATCTCGCTTCCTCAGAATTCTTTATTATGCTGTCATAATGCTTCATGAGTTATCATAAGTAGTAGGTGATATATGATATTGTTTATTGGAGCGAAACACGACTTCAGTCCATTCTATTGAGAATACATGTACTTGTGGTTTCCCCCAGAACAACACAATCGATTTTGATGATTTTCCGCATTAAATATAGAATACTAAAGTTGTCATCAACTCGAAGAGGTTTCTTAAAAATCCTCTTCTTTGTAAATATAAAATAAAAATCATCTTTATTTTGAGGAAACTGAGTCTGGTCTTGTAAATTAATCTTTTCCTAACTGTTCGACCGATTAAGCTAAGTTTTCGCAGTTATGTAGAGCAAATGTTGAAACTTTTAAAACCGCTATTGGAAAAAAAAGTGGTTCTCTGACTCGTTAGTTTCGTTGCAACTCATCGGTTAAATTAATAAAATCTCTAGTTAATTAATGCAACTTTGATGAAACATGTCTTCATTTAAAACTAAGTATTAAGCATTGTAAGTCAAAGTGAGTTTTTAGTTCTGTATCTATTTTTCTTTGTATTGTTTATCTCTTGTGGCTTAGTTCAAAACTCCTAAAGAACTATTGAAATCAACTATGGATTATTTAAATCAATTCCCAATTTTGAAAATGAACAATATCCTGATATTAGAGGGAACTTGTAAAATCAAATAAAAAGGTAGATTTTTTTCCTAAGGAAGCGAGGCTAATAAATATTATGAATAAACATGCGTGGGTGAGCATATCTTTTAATAACTTGTGAACCGGCTTAATGAGACATATTGAAAATTGATATTTATATTTTCGGACAAGAGATGATCTAACTTTTGAAATTAAAATTTTTTTCCTGCAGATCCTTGCCGAGAAACTAGTGCGTTAAGATGACATAACTTCCCCATAGAAAGGCAAAACTCGGTTTTGTTTCAATTCTTACCCTTCAGATTAATCCTTTTAGTAATCCACTAATTTACGCTTGCTTTGATTAATTAAATTAATTGTAATTAGGAATTTTAAGTAGGAAGGCGATTTAACTTTTTTCAGAAAATAAAAAATTTGTTCTGTTTGTTTAAGACATTAAGTAGGTAGATGATGTATTACAATTTAAAATAAAGGCACGCTTTCATTTATTTCAATTTCATGTCTTTAAAAGCAAACTAAAACAAATTAACGGTAACAATTTTTAAGAAAGTGGGGGTTCAAGTTTTTTTATCAAGAACTTAGTGTTTAAGAAACTACAACAGAAGCGAATTTTGTAGAGGTTTTGTAAGTGTGGTCAGATGTTTTTTGATGCTTGTTCGTCTGGTTCGTCCTGAGACGTAATAAAAAACAAAGCAATTCCAAACTTATTCATGAGAAAGAACTGGAACATTCCGAAGAACACTGATGAAAATTTTTCTACTGTTATGTAAAACAATAGGAGTTGAAATAACAGCCTTGCCTTGAATTTGAATAAATATTCATGACAACAGAACAATATCCAGAAGCAGCATTGCTTTGTATGACATTGATTGACCTGCTTACCTAAGAAACATGAGGTTCATAAACTCAATAAGGTTATGTAGGCTTTTTCCAATAGCTTTTGAACCCTTGAATGGACTTTTTAAGACTGGACATTCTAAGTTTAGTACAGATTTGAAAATTGTTACTAAGGGTCCCAGTGGAGAAGTCTGCAGTTGAGGATAGCAAAAGTTATCATAGTTATTTAGAAGTGAAACAATGACTTTCTAACAATATCTAACAATGGATATTAATCCATTTAGCAATCTAACACCATTTGCGCATGATTTGATGGGATTAAAGTTACTTGGATTTAGGAAACTTCAATTGAAATGTTAACTACTGAACAAACTTTTTATTTGAAGTCAAGAAATATAGGAAGACTATACTGTTTTCACGATTTAAAGTGTACTTTCCTTAAACATTGCATTTTTTTAAGTTCTTTTCGGAAGTCCTGATAATAACTAATATTTCTTCGATGACTTTAATTTTCAGTATTTTTTTAATTCTAATATCTAATATTGGACTGAGGGAGCTATCATTGTCTACTTAAAGATATAGATAAAGGAACCATGTAACTGAATCCTTCAATCTCACAAAGTTCCTTCTTTGAGCAATAAGTGGTGTAACTTAAAGTGAGGCGAACACAATGAAGCAAGAGCAGTTGTCCGCCATCTTGTGGTCATGCGCGACCAAGTCTGGTAGGTTTTCGGGCGACCACTGACCGGTCAACGGTGTTGACTGAATATTCTATTTTGCTCAGATACGACGACTTGTCGGCCGAAAATTAACCAATCAGAGTGAAGCTTTGGAACGTCAGTCAAGACTTAACGCCCATTCGTAGAGTCCATAACGAAATTTGTCTCCACTTCATCTGAACGGCGAAAAAATTACAAAATTATTATTACAGTATTGAGATTATCTTCAGAAAATAACTAAGGTTTATAATTAAATGCATTAATTTTATGCGTCAGAATCTTTCAGAGAGTTTTTAAAAACTAGATTTTTTTTCAAAATTTCACAGCATCGGTTGTGTTCGCATGGAATTCTGGGATAGCCAATCACTCGCTAGTAAAGAATTGAAGAATTAATTCTAACAAATCTAAGAAATTCAAAAAGAAAATATCTCAGGATTGATTTGCTAAAGTTCCATTAATTTTTGAATGTGAATTTTGCCATATTAAAGACTTCAATAATTATCAAATTCAAAACTTTAAAATTATTTTCGCTGTTTGCTTCATAGATGAGAAACAGGCACAATATCATTCAATATCGTTCGAAACTCCTTCTTCAAAATGTTTTCTAGCGTATTTTGATGCATAAAATTACTGTATTTCAGTATAAAAATTGTTTCTTGTCGAATGATGATCTTTCTTATTATAATAATAGCTTTTTGATGGGTTTTCAGTATAGTTAAATTAAGAATATTTAGCGGAGCAAACTATAAATGATGTCATCAGTGACGTATTTCAATTCTACACTCTGTTAGTAGGATTCCGAAAGACATGCATTGCATGTCCTTCCGTGTTCTACCCTGGAAGTCGCCTCAGCCACGTTTCGTTCGTTGATGCCAACTGTCGCCCGATAGTTAATGTTCGCCTAACTTAAGGTTTTGGTAATTTTTGTGATTAATGACATATTAATTAAGATTTTGAGTAGAAGTTCTTATTCCAAATAAAGAAACTTCACAAGTTTTATGTTTTCATTACAATTTTTTAAAGAATTTTAAACGCTTACATCGTTGTGCTTCGAGTTATAAATGATAGTATAGGTTTATTTAAATAAATGTTAAAGGTTTTGAAGCCGTTCAGGCATTGGCGAGGGGTCGAGACGGTGGCCTGCCTAACTTGGTTATGCCTGGATCTATGTTTGAATCACCGCTGTTTTCTCTTTTTCTCTTCGACTGCCTATGGTCATTGTTCTTTAATAGAGCTTCTACAACAGTGACCTCAACGCTAATGGGGTGAACTAAGCCCATAATCAATACAAAAAAGAAAACGAAATTGAAGGTTTAGCTGAAAGGTAACATAAAGACCAGAAATTTTCCGTTCTCTTTGTGCTTAACACGCGCAAATTAATTGAATGAACTAATTTAAAAAATGCTAACCAATTGATTACCAAAAACAATAATATTTACTTTTCACAAACGTTTGTAAGGAGAAGCTTAACAACTTTTGAGAGTTTGCAGAGAAGATTGGGATAAACAGGATTCCATCTTGTAACGCTTTGTTAGTAAATTTTCCAACAGTTAGTGAAATGTTTCGTATCAATGGATTCGTCCAGGAAACACGACACGAGCCAATTAAAGCCCAAACCAACAACACTAATGGATCTTTTCCAGCGTGATTCCGTCAGATCAGGTGGAAAAAGCCAATAAAATCTAAAACGAGGCTCTGAAGATGTAGCAAAGCAGAAATCAGTTCTTATCCTGCATTGCCACCAAAGTACTCAACGATTATTAAGTAATGTTCCTTATCCGTACGTCTGTTTGATATTCAGGAAACTACGTAGCCACGAAATGAAATTTTAGTGATGTATGTAGACCATCCAGTAAGAGTTCCGTATTGGATTTAGATAAAAAAAACGAACCTTTACTTAAGATTTTAAAACAAAACCTTTATTAAATGTGAATTAAAACTCAATTATTAACCTTTGTTATATTTTTATCGAGAAATGTTTGAATGTTTTCAGTTGTTGATCAGGTAGCTCAACTTTCACGCTTTGGTTAGTAGTTCGATTCCGTAGATGGAATGGATGCTTATTTTTTTTTTTCTGTGTTTATCATTTTCTTAGGCTTAATGTAGACTGTTTCCTCTGATGTACCATATAAAACAATAACAATATCTGTAACTTACTTAAAAGGACCTTTTTTTTATCGAAATCTCGCAGATTAGTTAAAGTGATTGAAAATTCACATTTACCGGCAATGTTTTATAGTTAATTCTATAGAAAGTTTTAGATGCCCTAATTCTTTCCAAAGAATCTTGGAGTTTCATCAAATAAACGTAGGTCTTATTCTAGTAAGCTTTAGAGGGCTGGGTACATCTTAGAACTCGTTGATGGATAATAATTCAGCATGAAAATCCTCGATCTCCGGCGGGGATTGTGATCTCCTGCCCATAGTCAAGCGCCTGCAGTCAACACTTGGCTACCATAAGCCAAAAAAATAATTCTTCTTTAAATGCTATTTTTAATTTCTTTTCGAAGAAGACTGTCTGACGCATCTGGATTCATCAAATAAATTTACCACGAGATTAAATGACTGTCGAAGTTTTTCAGATTCTAGAGAACACAAATAGTGTTTCTTATGTACCTTTGGAGTTTCAGCTTGTACTACAAACTTGTCCTCCTCAATTAGGTCAGTTGAAAAATTGATGCTTTTTCAATACTTCTCCTTCTTCCTGTACGGATTTGACACATTGTGGGTAATCGCTAGACTTATTTTTCTAAAAGAATCATGGATTACTAACTAAAGAAAAGACGACGCGGGTGCAATAATAAGATATTTACTTATTTCAAAAAAAAAAAAAATAAAAAGCATGACGTTTATTTCGGCTGGATCGATTTTCTTAACATTTTACTCGACTCTTAAAATTTAAAAGTCTTCAAATCTTCAAATAAAACAAAAATAAATGTATACAATAATACATTTATTAAAATAAACATCTGAATTTTCGAAAAGATATGTCTTCTTTTCTTTTTCAAAGCATAAAACAACAACAATACGTTACAAACGAATAGAGGAAAACGATACATATGTAAGATACTCATGAAATT
>JAFIDM010000005.1:9281275-9300007 GCA_023159025.1 Thereuonema tuberculata
TTAATAATATCTAACTTACATTTTAATGACTAATATTGTTCGGGTCTTGAGCTCCTCCGTTCTTCAAAAAAACAACAAAAATAAAAAATAAATATTAAAATAATAAACCTAATGAATTTCAAACGCTTATTTTAATTTTTATTGAATTTTAATTTGGCTCAGCGTATGCAAAGAGCAGAGCCTAAATTTTAAAAACTAGAACAAGAAACATTTTATTTGCAAATCTTGTAATAATTTCCAGTTACAATGTTGTAGAGGTAATTTACATAAGATGAGCTGCTTTTAGACTCTTCTATAAAACCAACAGCAGAGTACGAATCAGAGGAAGGATATGTTATCGAAATTGTAGAGATTCTGCTTTTTCTTTTACCACTAAAATTGCTGTTTCGTCCCGAAGGAACCAACGATGGATATTTGGGGTTATCGATCAGAAGAATGCTTCATGCCAGAGGCAGAGAGAAGCATGGAAAGAGAGACCGTCACTTTATTCTTTAATACTTCTGGTAGAACATTAATTTATTACTCAGTTCCTTTGAATGGGAAATGTGCATCAATAATCAATCATTCTATTATGTTTATTCTTGTTATTCTGATTATGATTTTGTTTAATTAGAGCTTTTTTAGAGGTTATTCGCAGAATAGATAATTTGCGGAATTGCTATCTTTTAATTCTAAGTATTGTCACCATCTTTTGATTTCACTAGAAATCTGTTATTTAGTTAACGACCAGTTTACCATTTTCGTTTGAAAACAATTGCTTCTCATCTCAGTAATATAACCCAAGCAAAATCCTTAAATAATCACTTTAAGGAAGAAAAATAAAAGAGAAAAAAAGCAAGGAAGCGATTGTGAAATATAACAGACTATTTTCATCTATTTTGAATTCCAATACTGCTAGTTTAGAATTCAAAATTCCTAGATGGCTGCATGCAGTAAACGTCTTTCTTCATACAATTACAAAAAGACAGAACTTCTACCCGTCAATGTGGTAATATCTTTCTATGTTATTTACCAATACAAAAAAAAAAGTCCTGACTCACTCACTGACTGACTCGTCAACGCCCAGCCCAAACCCTTGGATTTAGAAAGCTGAAATGTTGCACAGAGGTTCCCCTTATGATGTAGATAAGGAATAAGACCGGATTTTTCGAAATTCCTACGGGATAGGGAATAAAGAGGATTAATATTTTCGCTTTAAAGTTGCCTTATTAATATATAGATGTGTGGCACCAACCCGCAATACATGTGAGTTATCCGGAGAAGGCCACAACGGGCTGGGAAGTACATTTTCCGATCTCGATATCAATTTGCTAAGTAAATAAAGTTGGGTTTTTTTTTTATGCTATGTATGTAAGGGTTCCGGAGCGAAGTGACAGTACCCAACTAGTTTAATATTATAATTAGAAATAAAATTCACATTATTGTGATTTGATACATTTTTTATTTTCCATGAAGATTATATATGTCAAAAAAACACTGGCACTATTCATTAATAATTAAAAATAAACAAACGAAATTTACCCATCGACTTTAAAGATATTGTAAGCGTTTTAAGAAATCTAAAATAAAAAAAGGCTATTAGAAAAAAAAGAATGGGTCAACAAGCACACAAGAATGTCCTTTAAAAATGTAATAAAACTAAAAATACATTGCATTGCCGAAAGCTTTCGAAGTCCTTGAACTGCTTCCTTATCAAACCGTTTTTTCATAACTAATTTTTATGCACACGTAAAATTAATATCTTTCCTTCTGATATCGGTATTTGCTGAATCAGGAAACATCAAACATCCTGAGATACTTTATTGATTTCATTATAAAGGTTTTGTGAGATCCATCCGTAGTAATTCTGTCCGGAGACAGGTCAACATTCTTATGGAATTCAAGACTTCCCATAGAAGCACCCCATAGAAAGAAACTAAGATGGGTTCCTGTGTGTTCCTCAGGCAGCCATTATGGAATGGCTTCAGACCGAAGAGAAAGTGAAGAAGAGACTAACAAACACAGGAAAGGAAATTGAAACAACCAAGCCGCGCCCGGGATTCGAACCCAGATTCCGACACAACGTCCGCACGGCAGACCGCCGCCCAGATCGCTCGGCCACGCCGGAACGGCTTTGTAAGATACTAAATTTAATATAATAGCAGAAACAATTATCAAAAGTTGATTTGATATTTTAATAAAGGAAATAATTGTAAAGAATTATTTAACGTAGTACTGTAAAACAAAATATAACATATATAGAAAGTGAGTGTTGTTTGAATGTAGTTTGGTTTTAATGATTCAAAGCACAAAAGAGTGGAATGCATAGTAATGAGAATTAGCCGCAGGAAATGATTTATTTGCTGCAATTTGAATCATAAATTATATCAATGGAGAAACACAGTTCATCTTAATCTCACACACAATAAAACAACATCATTCATCATAATTTGAAAAATGATAAATAGTAAGGATAGATGAATAATCCTGCGGTATTTTTCATTTTCTTTTTGTTAATTTGAGTTGGATATTGATCCAGTTAATTTTATGCATAGGATTTCATTTTATACATAAATATGTAGATTAGATCTCGCAGATAATATCACCTGGATATCTATATCAGTAGTTATCAACACAGATGTTACAAAATAATTAATTTTAAAGTTTACATAAAGTTAACAAAGACGATCAATTGTAAATGTGATTTTTTTTACACATTTCTTTTTAGCCAATACACTAGACTAGCTAAAAAATAATTCTATACAATTAAAAAGTTAACAACCGGTTTCGCCTCCAATACGAGGCTTTGACATTGAGACAAACTGGTTGTGAATGTTAACCTTTTTAATTGTATAGGATATTTTTTTAGCAAGTCTTGTGTGTTGGATGTTCGCAGTTTTTTAATCACTATGCGCGCACGTAAATTTCTGTATTTGATTGTAATACTTCTTACACACACTTTTGAAAATAATGTTATTTCAAGCAAAAATTTGTAACGACACAAGGAGAACGAAAATGCTTTTTGAATTACGAATGCTTTTTGCAAATCTTTAACTTCGAATAGAATTGCCATCTCAGACGGTGATATAAGGGACACTCCTACAACTATCCTTTTTTTTTTTTTTTTTTTTTATACAAATGCCCGGGCTCATAGCTTGATCAGCTTTCGTTAGGCCAAAAGTAGGGGCGAGATATGATGCCTTTAACCGACGAATCGTTGCTCAAGGTACGCCAAGGGAGGCAGCATCAAGTGATACCCGCTGGAACGGACAGAAGGAGAAACAGGAGAAGAAAGAAACATCCATGCCACGACCGGGATTCGAATCCGGGTATCGGCACACTCGCCGCAACGGCAGACCGCCATCTAGACCGCACGGCACTACTAATATCCTAAAAAATGAAAACAAAATCCTTTCAATTAGATTTGCAGTTTGAAAATTTTAAATTATACAATTAATAAAAAAAAATAGTACGAAAATTTTTAGATGCGAATGAAAAGAAAATAGCTAGTTTTTTCATAAATTGTAAGTTATTCAAATAAAATTTATGATTTAAAATATTACCAATTTTTTATAATTGGTAACTATTTTTTTTTTAAATTTCACGATTATAGGGGACAATCATGAAACAGTAATGAATACTGAATGTCCCGCACAATATGGGACAATTCCAACTTCAAATTGAAAGCACTGAAAGGCAGAATATCCCAGAACAAAAAGTACAGTTGGATTTTTGTTTTCCATTTTGTAATAAGAAGAATCGAGAACTTTCGATATTCCTACCAGGTCAAAATTCTGGACTTTCCTTCTGAATACAGTGTAGAAAAAAAAAGCTCAAATTCATCAGTGAATTAGTAACGTTATCAAACTCATAGGATAATGAAGGAATAACATTACTTCATTATATTATATGAATAATATTAGGATATTATATGAATAACATTTTTATTTGGGACTGATTAGATTCTGTTATCTAATTTTATAAATCTCTGATCTCGTTTTCACCAGAATATTTTCGTAAATAGCGGGTGGACACAATAATATGAGCATCCATATGAAAACAGGATATAATTCATTTGCGCAGCAGAGCCACGCCATCTAGAATAGACATCTGCCATCTAGTGGTCGTGAAAGTGGAGGAATCAGTCGATCAGCAGCAGTCGTACGGGTTGTATGTGACAATTGTACTAGCAGTGAAACACCTCTCAGACTTCAAAAGAGACATGATCATTGGAGCGCGCCTCAATGGAGCTTCAGTGACGAAAACATGGGTGCTTCAAGAAGCACTGTGTCAACTGTTATGATATCCTAAACAAACATTGTAAAACGGCATCTGCGCAACAGATAAGTGGACCAAAGTCGAAACTCACCGACAGGGATAGACGGGTGTTGAAGCGGACCCCACAACACAAGACAACGATATCCGAGATAACTTCCGAGATGAGCACCCACCTCCAGGACCCCGTATCAACCAAAACTATCCAACGGGAATTGCATGTTACGAACATTCATGGAATAGAGCGGCTATTCCAAACCATTGGTGACATCGCGTAATGCATTGAAGCGATAGCAATGGTGCCGCAAGCACAGACACTGGAATCAACAGCAGTGGGGACATCATTTGATCTGACGAATCTGCATTTACATTATTTCAGACCACTGGACGTGTTTATGTGCGGAGAAGCCTTTCATTTGACTGCCTCCTTCCTACTGTTAACTCCACACTTTCTGAACTAGAAACGCTCTGCGCGAGGAATGGCTGCATATTCTCTTGAATGTGTTTATCCATCCCACAACGGATACAAGCTGTAATTCAGGCGAAGAATGGGTCAACACCCTACTAATAACTATTTTGTATCGTCTCATTGGTGTCCCTATTACTTTGTTCACCCCCTGTATGTTTCACTATCATTAGCGATCATCAGTTGTGATTATAGCTTCAAGAAAGACGGATTATAGCTTCTTTTCCGTAACAACTCTAGTTGATGAATGCCAGTAGAAAACAAAACAAAAAGGATATCATTTCAAAATCAAATATCTTAATCTTAATTCATGCGTTCTCTTTAATACGCCTACGAGATTCCTTTAAAATCATGTATAAATTTTATCAGAATATTATTTTTTATATCTGTTTAATTTTCAAAGTGATATTTGTTTTTGAGTTCAGTTACATATTTAAATTTATTTTTATAATCTGGGCAGAATTAATGATTGCTTTATTTGGAATGTTTAATACAGAACTGTGAGAAAACTAGTTTGAGGAACTTTTTTATAATTAAAATTACGAAGTTATATTGTTGCATAACTTTGGCTTGATTGGAAAAACCAATTTATGGAATTGTGAAAAGATGATTATGATGTGATTAAATTCAAAGTAAAAGATAGTTCAAGAAGTAAGACGCTTTTTTGTAAATTTTACATAATTTTTAAGAAATCATAGTCTATAGATTTGTGATGAGAGCAATTCCTTGACACTTATAAAGATGATCATGTTTGTTAACATATGACTAATCTGCAGCTAAAGCCCGACTTTTTCTTTTATGTTTCTGCTTTGTGTCTCACTGTTAGAATGATTTTCTTAATTCTAAAGAAATCTGAAAATGAACTCATTTGTTAACAAGGCTTCTGTCAGGTCATCCTTACAGAATTATACTGGATTGCATTTTCAGCCACATTCAATATGTTTATATGGTAGCTTTTGTAGTAGTATAAAAACTGTGTATATTTTCCTTTATCTCTTTTCGATGCTTTAAGTCAGTGGTCGGCAACCTTTTGTTGTAAAAGGGCCAAATATGTTATGTGGGGACTACTGCGGGCCGCACTTGGGCCAAAAAGGAAAATCTTATTTTAACAACCAAAAAAAAAAGGAAAATCTTATTTTAACAACCAAAAAAAAAAAGGAAAATCTTAATTTAACAACCAAAAAAAACAAAAATAAATCTTCCAAAACGCTTCGTGGGCCGCGGGTTGCCGACCGCTGCTTTAAGTCAATAAATTATACATCAAAATTACCATTCAGGTATTTATGAAGGATTCATATGACAGTATCTTCTGAATTCCCTTCTGAATTCATGGAATACCTTCCTTTTTTCTTTTACTTCATTTCGTCTTTATCTTGACATAGTATCTCTTTTTAGAAGAATAAGAATTTTTCATAATATATAAAAGAATACTCTGCTAACTTCTGCTGCAACATATTATCAGTGTTAACCCTTGAAACTAATGTCACAGGCAGCTTCACAAAATGTTCCATATTAAAGAGCGAATTGTAGTATGAAGACTTTATAGATAAGGAAGTAGCCTAATGTTTTACTGCGTGTTCAAGACTTCTCTCCTGCAGTGGACATAAGTGCTTATCTAACTTCTTCCAGACTTCACTGAAATAGTTCTTCCGGAGCTGTCTCTGGGGAGCCATTGCTTCAGATTTACTCTTGTGATTATAAATGAATAAATTTCACTTAATAAGCTTCTTCATACTTTTAAAATATTTATAACTTGGTCATTAACATTTTAAAAATACATTATTATTGCATTTTAGAAAAATACAGAGTTAATTGTCGATTTTCAATTAATGCAAGATTAGCTAATATATGATCATCCTTCAAAATTATATACTAAAAATACATAGTTACGCTCATAAATTAGAGATCTCTGTGTTTGTCTGTGAAGATATATTTCGAACAATGAGTTCTTAATAACTTTGAAAGCAGTGAATCGATCTTCTTGAAATTTGGCTTGCATATTTAGAGAACAAGCGATGACTGTCTTTTATATTTAAGAATTCCACCCGGATCCCTCTGGAAAAATTTCTACAAGTGAAGATGACAAGAAGTCACTCTCACTGAAGGCAAAATGTTAATTCCTAGCAGCGTCTAATCGTGCATAATCCATTTACATTTAAACAAGGAATTGAATTTGAGAGATCTTATTAATTTTAGGAGATTTTTATTATTAATTTACAGCAATTGAAAAAGTCGACGAAAAATGTTTGTGTTCGACAGATGTATGTTAGTGATGTTTCCTTATATTCTAGTAATGATTTCAAAAACAAACAAAAAGCCACAATTTAGGGAAAGTAGGCTTAAGTTCATTTAAGAATTTCTTATCTAAGATTTATCTTGAGAATAATTACATATCATCAAATGTTCGTTGTATTAATTAAAAAATGATGTCTAAAACACAATTTTCAAAATATGAATACCTTAGCTGTAGGTATCGTAAAAATCTAAAGAGTAGATCACACGAGGGATTCTTTTTGTTTTTGGTTTTGAAAGGAAAAGATTCAATTGATGTCTTCTAGTTGAGTTTGTTTTTATACATGATGTTCTCTAAGAGAAGAGATAGAGAGAGACCAGTGTTCATTTCTCTTTCTCCATCTTCGATCGGAATCTATATGAACTCTTAGCTGTCATCGGTCAAGAGACAAACAAACCATTCTTCTTCTGCTTCTTCTTCTTTTGTCCATTTGCTTGTCCGGTTTTCTGCCAGATCAGGAATTATGACGGTGAGTTCTTTATGTTCGCTCGTTCGCGTTAACTGAAGATGGCGCCACCATCTGCTCTTTTCAGCCAATGACACTTAACTCAGATCAGACGATAGGAATTCGAGAATGATTATGAAAAGACTCACTAAGAATGACAATTCCTTCCTCCTATGCATTAAGACCTTTATTTTCTTGCTACTATAATTCTCTTATAAAACATTTTGAAATAAAAATGATGTTGAAGTTGCCCTTTCAGTAACCTTGTATGTAATCTAACTAATCTAAATCTAGCTTTAAATCTATTCTATCATCATCATCATCTTCATCAAGATTTCATCTTCATCCATTTTCAAACCATTGAAACTGTAAAAATGGATTTTTTTTCCTTTCAGTTTTCTTAAGAGTCGCTTTCGAGTTCTTCCTGTCGAAGCTTTCCTTTTTCCTCTAAATCCCAAAACCTTCATTTCCTCTATCCATTCTTCTTCTTCTCTTGTTCTTCTTGGAAATCCACTCTTCTGAATTTCTTGTAGTTCATCCTTTCTTCTTGCTATCTGGCCCGCCCATTAGGTTCCTTTTCTTTATGGCATAATCACAATTCTTCTAATTACTTATTTCTTAAGAATATTGATTTGCTTCTGATCGAATTCTCAACATCTTCGTCTTGTAATGTTCCATACATAGCTTATAAACTCTGAATTCGTTTCTCGCTAAGTTTTCGTTCCATTAAAAAAGAAAGCAGCTAGGAAAGTACATTAACTGAATACTTTTCTTTTGAAATGTAGTGACTTTACTTCTTCTTTACAGTACTTGACCTAACGGCGCTCTGTATGAATTTCATCGTACAGTTGAATTCAGTCCTTCCAATGGCTTCTGACCTTTTGTACTAATGGCTTCTGACTTCTGTAGTTTGTAAAAGCATTTTTTATATTAACTAATGAATCTATTAACATTAACTTCGTTTTCTTTCCTTCAGTTTTTCATTTTCTTTTCTGTAAATATTTTGGAATAATGGGTTATAAGTCTAGTTATTCTGTCATTCCCGAAATAAAGATGATTTAAATAGTCTCCATTAATGTAGACACCTGTCTTTTTCACAATCTAATTTAATGAATATTTACTGAGTTCCTAATGTATTCATCTGTAGAAAAATGTTTATGTTTTACACAAATAGTCGTAACATCTGTTATTTCAGCTTACAAAAACAGTCACATTAAAAAATCTTAATTGCTTCTATTGAATTGTATATAAACATTACTGTATGTTCTATCTGGATGCAAACATTAAATTCTTATAATCAATTTAATAATCCAAGTAATTTCTATATATATAAAGTACATTTTTTATTTATAAAAGATATATAATATAATATAATAATTATATTATATTATTAATTATATTAATTATATTAAATATAATATAATATATGTAAGCTGATACAATATAATCTGATCCTCGATCACTAACTGAACCTAGATCGCTAACTAAATTTCAAATAGAACAACACTCATGTTTTGCCTAATAAACACCATTTCATAAAATGTATCGAATTATAAATTTATATTTTAAGTAGCCTAGATGGGCAGAATAACTGATCAATTTTTTTAGTCATATTTTTGGTAGAGGAGCTTTGTAAAATATTTACAGTGTGAAAATTCATACCTCCAAATAGTAAGATTTGAAGATTTTGAACTATTTCATACAGATAGATTTATGTCAATATTCAATTGAATATATCTTTAAATCTACTTTTATACATACTCTATGCATAAATTCTCAGAAACCTACATGAGATTTTCCTACGTCAATTACCTCTTTTGTATATTAACAACTTTAATTTCGAGTGAAATGAAGCTTTGAAAATTAAATAACGATACCTAATCCTATCATAATGATAATCTTAATTTGGAAACAAATTACTTTCATGTTTATTTTAATAATTCACCTTGAACTCGTACGTTGAGAGAGTAATTAGAAGATTGGTTGTTACATCTCCACAGTCAAACTACCCAAGTGTTTTCCAATTAGGGTTTAAATCTTCATTTTCAGAGATTGGAACACAGTTGATGAATGACTTTGAGGTGCGTGGGCAGGGCTGCATTATCTTATCTCGATTGGCTCTCGCTCCAATCCAATCAAATGGGATTTTTTTTCCGCCCACGCACACTGTAAATATTACAAACGAATAAATGAAACTGCATTCATTTTAAGAAATGAATAATCGACGTACAGTTCAAAAGTATAATATAATACAATATAATATAATATAATATAATATAATATAATATAATATAATATAATATAATATAATATAAATAACGAGATTCAATCTATATTGTAAAACATAAGCAATTTTGAATAGAATGAGCATTTTTACAATCATACCATTTATCATCAGCTGTAAGTTTTGACAGCTGTTTCGTCTTCATTAGACCTCATCAGATTTAAAGTTAATTAAGGTGCTGAACTTTTATTCAGCTAGATATTCATCAATCATTCTTTGGGCCTGATAGTGTAATTGTAAAGGCGCTGATCTGATTTGGGCTGGAGGAACCAGATTCATTCCCGGCAGAGATCGGAGAGTTTTCTACGATCTTTCTCCTCCTGATAGGTCCTAGGACTCACCCAACCCTCTGTAAAATAGAAACCGAGTTTTATTCTCAGGATTAAAGGGATACGTAGGATTGACTTATCGACTCAACGTCATTGCTTGCTAATTGCTGGATCTTTACCTATAACGCCCCAATTATGAGTTTGCAGGCCTAGTTTGGGGGGTGCCTGTTTGCTGAATTATTTTGAAAAGATACCGTTATTTTTCCTGATGTCTTATTCGAGGCCTTTGATACAGAAGAATAAAGATCCATATCCATTTCAACAGGAATTAGGTTTTCACTCTTAGTAGCAACCATACAGAAATTCTTTCTTTTTATCTAGATAAAGAAATTTAGTTGAAACTGTTTTCTTTATTTCTTTAGTAAATGAAAACTATTTCCAGAGCTGCTCTATTTTATCAGGTTTTGTATTCTCACAATGTTGCAAGAAAATTGAATTTATTTTTTAAGGTATAAACAAAGAAAAATTTAGAAAAAGTAGAATCTGGGGAACCTAGTTGTTGTGTTAACGTGATCATAAAAACAAAAATGGGCTTGAAAAAGAGGAGGCAATTTTCTCCTTGAAAATTTGCAATTTTTAGAATAAATGTATGTTATTACATTTATTTTTGTATGTTGATGAAGATGTTTAACAAAAGTGTATTGTTGTTTTTTTTTTTCGTTTTTTTAAGAGGAGTTAAGGGTTAATAACTGGTCAAATCAAACAGGAACTTTTCGTGATTTACTTTAAACCATGAGGTTTCATCGCTTTATTGCTAAATAGACAAATCTCTTCTCTTTGATCTTCTTGAGCCTCAAAGAGCGTTAATTAAACATTGATGCTTAGACTTCCTAAATAAATTACAAGTCATTTCAATTGGCTTTCAGTTAGTGCTCTTGAAATAGATTCTTTTCGCACATATTGTTTGTTTAACCTCCTAGGGATCCTTGGACGTGGAACTGAATAACGGATTTATACATAAAGTCTGAATGTTGTCCATGGATATATATATAATGTAAAAGAGAATATAATAAGCACCCGCTTTCCCTCGTTAACTATTATTATTTTAGTTACGTTACTTTTAGAATTGGATTAGAGTTGGTCAAAAAGATTACTTCTTTAGATTACTATTTCTTTAAGGATTCTGTAGTAACATATCTGTCAACGAATATGTCAATGAATATTGACAATTAGAACTAAATACTAACAGGAAATTTGAAGACAATCCTAATCAAAACTCACTTGCTCTATTAATTTAAGGACCATTTCTGATTTTAAAAAGACAAAATAAGAAAATATCAAAGAAGGTTAGTTATTTTATAAATTATTTATTATTTTCTATTTCTAAGTACGAACATTTTCCGAAGCCTAAAGCCAGTATTAACTTTGTCATATTCGAATCATTTGGTTCTAACTGGACAGATTTAAGTGAAATTTTACCAAAAAGTACAACAGACAAAAAAAAAATAGGTAAAAAAAAAATGAAGTGATGTCACAAATGATGGCTCACCTTTAGGCACATTGCAAGTAGGTATTGTACCTAAGTGCTCCATGATGTCCTTATGCCAATATACAGTTTGCATCACATGTATTTAAGTATAGGTCCGAAGGAAGTTATGATTGAAATTGTATTTTGTGTGGCTATGAAAAAAAAAAAGGCTGAATTTGCTGGTGCTTCGGTACGGATAGTTTTATAATTATACTCGGTGCTTTGCGTCTGCCGGTACGATCCGGTACCCGTACCGGTAAACTTTTTAAAATTTATACATTATTCTAATTATTTATTTTTTTTCGATCAGCAAAATTGCTTTACAGATTATGAATTTAAAGTATCATAACGGATAAAACATAAGTAATATGCTGAGGTTGCCAGTTTAGGGCTTTCAAAATCTCAAAACAATAAACGTTACAAGCAAGTGAAAACCGTCACTGCTAGAGTCCAGATCATAGAGTTGAAAGTTACCAGAAAGTTACCAGAAAGTATAAAGAGAGACAGACACCTAGCAACTGACACAGAGAACACACGTGAAGATAGCAACAGCAATGTATGGAGCCGATTTAAGAGCTATTCCAATTTAAAGTACGCTACTAATTTCATTTTATATATTAGCTTTAACAATACCTAAATAATGGGATGAAGCGATCGAGTACCGGTAAACTTTATTCTAGAAAAAAAGGAAGCACTGGTTATACTAATATACAAAAAATGAAATAATATCCAAATTGATCTCTAGTCTTAATAAATGTAACTCAATCCGATGTTCGAAGGCAAATTGTAGATCAGGCTTAGTACACATAAATCAGACAGGCTCTAATATGCTGGGTAGTTTAACTGAAGAAGATTCGAAGATCGTTATACGATCAACCGCGTCCTTTTTTTCATGTATTCCAAAAATATAAGAAGGGATGCTAATATCAAATATCTTCACCTAGTATTTGTCCGAAGGTTTATGTAATTCGGAAGTATAGTTGTGATGTCTTGGTAAGTGAGATATGAGCCGCTTTAACCCAAAGACTATATTGAAATTCCAAAGAATTTGTTCTCCTCTTTTGTGAGTCGTACGAGGACAAACAACTGACATTCCGTTGTCAGCTTCATGATTGTGACCGACACGAGATGATATCGACTGTTCCACACGGTTCCAAATTCTATTGAAAATCTTAAGCATTTTCTAGAACTGAACGTCCTAGAAAAGTGCTTTTATTTTATCATTATTAATACCATCACGTAAGTCAATTAATTTTGTCACTTACGATTTGTAAATCGAAGCTGAAGATAATGTATATAAAAGATATAGTAGAATTCTAAATAAATTGATTTAACAATTACTGATTCTACAAAATACAAAATACAAAATAAAATACAAAATAAAATTTGTTGTTAAATTACTGATTCTATGTTCTTAAATTATTAGTCTCACAAAATTATTCTTAGTTCATATTTTTAATTAGACTATTAAAATTAAAGATTACCAATCTAGCTAACTTTTACTTACAAATTCAATCTCCTACTAAATTATTTTGACTGCATTTGTTTTCATTATTCGTTACTAGCAGAATACCTGTGCTTACAAAAAAGAGTTGTCCTTATGTGGATGATAAGAAATTGTAATTTTGTGATCACTTTGAAACTTCTACAGTTGGTTAAAAAGACATGTGCTATGTTACAGATTAAGTTACAAATTGTATGTTATAGACTTGCTACCTTCACTTCGCTCTGGAAACGTAAAACAAGCGCTTTATTTCTTCAAAAAGACAAATTACATCAAGTAAACTAAAAACTGAAACTTAGAATTAAGAAACATTCATGTCAAATTTCATGTTTGCAACTGAAGCGGTTTCGGAGATACGCATACCTTGCAGGAAAGTGCCCTACTCCGTTTACACCCCTTACGATCCGAGTATCGGAAATTCGTCGAAAACGTAGACTTTACATTTTGACAAAAACACTCATATCAAATTTCGTGTTTCCAACTAAAGCGGTTTCAGAGAATGCGTATCTTCTAGAATGTTTGCCCCCCCCCCAGTTTATACCCTTTAGTCCGGATCCGGGTTTTCGTTGCTCATGCATTGTTTTGGGATGCATGTGAACCTCCGTGCCAAATTTGGTAAAGATCCGTGAGAAATGGCGACGTTATTTCAAGACAAACAAACAAACAAACACTCGCGCTTATTATGTAGTTTACATTAATTGTCAGTATTTTCTATAATAATTTCTACGGTGCCGTTTAATTCTTCGATTTACAGTTGATTTATTTAAAGATTTTCTTATTTTAATATTAAATCTTCCAGGTTTAAATCTCTTTATTTTATTCAAGATTGCCTCTATTCATTCTATTAATATTAAACGAAAAAAAATCATAACATTTACAGCGTTTAACAATTATGTTAATAGAATTGTGTTTTGTTAATAATAGTGAGATTTGTTTCCAAAATTTTATTGTTTTTTTTTTTTAAAAAAACCAAAGGAGTTAATTCCCATTGAGCAAAGCAATATAATTTCAAAGTGATTTAAATTCTTATATCAGTTCAGAATCTTTATAACAGGAAAATGATTAAATTGTTTTTATTTATTCTGGATGATTTATACATTAGTATTCAAAATAATGATTTCTATTTCTATGATCGTTGTAATATATCTTGCCTTCGCATGGTGAGAAATAACAAAAATTTTAGAGTTTTTATTTTGAAATGGCATTTGTCATTAATTTAAACAATACATGGTAAAACGACATATATGCTGCTTTCTAAGCAAAAATGTCAGTCGATTTTCTTTAAGAACTCGAAGAAAAAGCAGAACTTCTTACAGCTACAGTTCTCAAAACCGTTGTATTTCACTAAATGACCACTAGGTGGAGTGTTGAGACATTTGAATCGCTAATATTGGTGAATAATTGGAATGTTGGATAGGTGGCTAATTTATTCTCTATTACTGTATTTCAAAATTTCTCATTATTAGTGTTGCTTTGCTGTTTTCTGAACATACATTGGCAGTTGCTCTTGATTTAGTCGACTTCATTTCATTTGGCTTCGTTCCATTAAAACTTCTAAAATATTCAGTTTGTTCAGAATACGGCTGGATTAATTTTGGAACATTTTGACATTTTATCCTCAGTATGTTCGAGATTTCGAGGGAAAAACATGTGTAACATTGATTATATTGTCCATAACCTTCGTTCGATTAGTTAAATAAGTACATTTGGGAATTATTACATTTCTGAAATATTCATCTATATAAATGCTTTGTATGTTCATCTATAAGTTTAATTTACTTCGTGTAATGTTTTCCAATTTTTTGTTTGTTTTTGTAATCATTTCTGTTCCTGAAACGTCCTTGAATTGATTACCGTTTTCTGTTCCTGAAATATGAACGGATCATAAAAGAACGTCAGATATTTTGAATATTATTTTTTTTTCGTGGTGATTATTTTATGCTTTTTAATTGTTTCTACATGTTTAGATTAATTCGTGATAATTCTTCTGTATTCGTGAACTGTTTCCTTATTTTTATTTGTGAGTGATCATTTTTTTTTTATTTCTGACGTATTCCTGAAAAAGTTCAGATGTTTAATTTTGTTCATGATGATTTGTCTGTGATCTCGAAATGTTCATACATGTTTAGCCTAGTCCATGAATATTTCTTATTCTGAATTGGTTTTATCATTCTTTTTTTTTTTTTGCTCAACTATCCATGATCTTCAATTAAGTTCGTGATTATCCATCTGTGAGTGTCAATTGCATCCTTGTGTTTATTTAGTTCGTGATCATTTGACCAACATTGAAACATACAAGGAGAGGCCATGGCTTGTATAACACGGAATTTAATGCCTTTTTTGTGAGATGAAAGTATTCAAGAAGTATTTCAAAAATATACGAGAGTTTAGCGATGTTTATTGGAGTGTTTCTCCCATGTTGGCGTAATAGCTTAAGAAAATGGTAGGTTGTGGACTCTAAACCTCCAGTATATTTTTGAAGTACTTCATGAGTATTTTCATCTCACAAAAGGCATTAAATTCCGTGTTATACAATCTATGGCCTCTCCTTGTTAGATAAAGCTCTCCTTGAAATCCAAATTTTATAATATAAATATCATCATAAACCATCATACATTTCATTTCAGTTAGAAATTAAATACATTAAAAAATTAAAAAAAAAAAAAACAGTGATCAAGTTCTAAGCTAATTTTAGCAATTCGAGTTCATTATCACTGAAGTAAAAAAAAATCACTTATTGAATGCATAATGTACAATTTATCTTTAAACGTAGGTTTATACTGCATTAAACCTAAATTTATAAATTAGCATATAATCACAATATAAAACAAGAGTTGAATACTACGGCTTCTCCAAAATCTATTCTCATCTTTACTGCAATATTTCATTAAGTCTTGTTGAAAACAATATCTTAAACTAAACCTTGTGTTTTCTTTTTCTCGTAGCCACATCTCCATTCTCTTGGCATCTGTTATCTTGCAATCTGATTCCTTGTGATTGAAGATTTCTTTAGTTCGTTTCTTTTGCAGCTCTTGTTTGTTCTCGAGTCTTCCATTGTTTCGATGACCAACTGTCATTTTCAGACAGGTTCAGCTTTCACTTTCTGTTCTCTGCCTTCAGTTCCTCTCTTCCACCATTTCTAATAGCTCTTCAATCATGACGATGCAGAGATATAAAAACAAAAACAAAACTTTTTAATTTTTTTTGGAAATATTTATATATTTTATATTTATTTACTTTGTAGACGATTTTTCGACAAACTTTATAAAATTAAAAGAAAAAGCAAGTAAACTTCACAATATTCTGTAAAGATTAACATACAAATATAATGTAAAAATGTGAATCTTCTCAGAATATTAGTGACTTTTATTTGTTTTTGTTTTTTAAATATAATATAAAACTGTCATCTTGGACCGTTCCTAAATGTCTTACAATGTCAATCACGTATGCTTTCTTTTTGTTAGGTCATCGAAATAATTGTGCTAAATTCATTGTTAACTGATAATAGAACCTGTCTCAGATGTCTATTGTTATCTTGCTGCAACAGTGACTGTGACATTCCAATTGAACCTCACAGAAACAACACATGTATCAATGTCGTCCTCAGCTATACAGTGTCGTTCTCAGCTAACAGAGACAGACTGTATTTGCTCAATTTTTGACTACATATTGACTCATCCTGTGTAGATTAATTGACCATCTATTATTTCGTTTCGTGTTCTCTGCAGTTCTGCATAAATTTTACATCGCTGCAATTTGCAGTTCGTTTCATTGAAACTCTTATTAGATTTCATTGAGTGCATTTCACTTCTCGTATCAGCTCATAAAATGACTTTTGACATTTGTAGGAATGGAATATCTTTGCCTAATGATGAAGGAAATTAAATATGAAATATGGAAATTTTGCTCTTCAGAAATCAATACGGAATTAATGGACGGCTTGTAAATAATGCTTTCGAGAGATCTCAGATGTTACTTTTTCCATTCAAGATAAATATATCTCTGCTATATTTGTATACATCTAATGTACAGCAGCTATGGCAGCGTAGTTGCCATGTCTCTAAGACATCGCCCTCTCTTTTTGCAAAACTGGATCTCCATTTCTCATTGGGTATGGCAATAGATGATCCCCGCTGGGCAGGTTTACTGGGGTTTCCTATTTTCCCACAGTTCTTTCTTCTTCATTCTCTTTGCCTGTAGCTGTTTCTCTCTTCCTTATATAATAAAAAAGGTAGAAAAAAGTCTGACTGTCACCTAGCGTTGCCTCCGGGAGATTTCTCCAACGACAGCAGAATTCTTCATCCATCTCTGAGATTAATCTCTATGACTAATGATCCAAGATGGATTAAGGGATAAGACACATAGACACACACAAGTTCTATTTATAACCATTAAAATTTTGTAAGATAATTCCCAGGTTGTTTAAATATCATGAAACACAAAATCAATCATAGAACAATAAATTACTTGTCATGAATTATAATTTCTAATATCTATGTATATAAAAGAAAAGTCGATTTGGTCTGGCCTTATCTCCTCCGACACCATAAGACACAGAAATAAAAATAAGGTGGCAAATATTAGTTATAGTATTGAGGATGCTCACATTTTCATTTTTATCTACATGTATCAATCGGAAGTCACGTGATTTACGATCAAACATGAGATCTCCGAGAAAGATTTACATTCGCGATTTATGAGAAAGCAGTCGCTGTCACGAGTGGTGAGAAAGTTATCTCAGAATCCAAGATCACGTGATCACAGTTATTCTTAAACAATTATATGTGTAAGTATGCCATAAGTATAGGCATCTATCAAGCGTAGTTATGAGATCTAGGAAAGGATATAATATAAAAAAAGGTTAATATTGCTGAATTCCAGAACCGGAATGGATATTTTCTTTCTTTTTTTTGTGTTTGTCTGATTCTTTTTCTCTTTCTATCATTCTGGATGTTTGTGGCCGTTATTATTTATTAGGGGTTGTAAAATAGGCCTAAAAGGCTTCAATAATGCTTGGATTACCCGTAATCCTATCAAAACAAATATGGAAATAGCTAGACATACTCTAGACAATAGAATCATGTTTCAATAAAACTGCGGACAATTCATAACCCCGTAATTCAAAATATTTTATAGCAATAAACAGGAAAATGATTTTGATATAAACAGTTCTGATTAGTAATGCACTAAAATGTTGGGAAAATAAACGAAACGTTAAATATACGATGAAGCTATTGTTTATTTAAGGTTTCATTTAAGGTACGTTACGAACAGATTTAATAAAAAAAATTCCTCAAACGTTGACGCATATTTTTTTAATTTGCAGATTTTCCAAATATTATTCAATTTCTTTCATGATATCTTGTGGGAAAGCAAACAGTTCACGATTAAAGAAAAATCCTAAGACAACCGATGGAGAATTATTTTTCTTTAATACTAATGACACTGTCACCAGTCAATTTAATACAAAGAAATCAGGAAGATTAAGATTTTCTAGTAATGTTATGATTTTTGCAAAGAAGAATCAAAGAAAATTTCACTATTTCGAGTAATTATATTGATTTCTACCCTGGTGGGATTACTATGCTCATCAGGTATTTTTCTTTTGAAGTAATGACACTCTTTGAGTTTTCCATCTTTTACCAATAGACAAAGGGATGTCTAAAACTGTTAGAATCTCGAGTTCCAA
>JAFIDM010000005.1:9300017-9310990 GCA_023159025.1 Thereuonema tuberculata
AGAACCTCGTGTTCCAATAGACAAAGGGATGTCTAAAACTGTTAGAACATCGTGTTCTAATAGACAAAGGGATGTCTAAAACTGTTAGAACCTCGTGTTCCAATAGACAAAGGGATGTCTAAACTGTTAGAACCTCGTGTTCCAGATTTCATTTTTTGTTTATCTTGATCAATGACTGTCTCTATTATTAAACCGACTGTACTATTTTTTTAAAAATCAAACCAGTTATATTTTCAGATAAATTAGGTACTGGAAACCCGAAGTAAGTGATTCCTGATTTTATTCATGCTTTGCTAATATTAACATGTATGCCGTTTACGGTAGTAATTTAAGTTATCTTTATTGATAGTTCATTAATAACGCTCAACTTTTTAAACTTCTTAGCATTTTCTAGCAGAATATGGTTTGTATAATTTATTATTTTTAAATAGGTTCCACTGAATATAAATAATCTATTGTTGAATAAAGATTTTGATAGTTTCCATAGAAAGAATGTTTTAGGTTGACGCCATATACAGTAAGAATAAAGAATAAACAATGCTTTTGCTTTTCTTCACAAAATCATTATATTGTCAGCGCTTGAGTTTATTCCGCCTTTTCATTTCATGCCATGTTACACGTCATTGCGTAAGAGATATACGTAGTTAATAATAACATTCATAATAATAACCATCTCTTTCCGAGGAATTGTCCAGAAAGAGCAACTCGTTCTCGGGTGAAAGCAGTGCGAATATCAATAGATTTCGGAAATGTCCAGGATACGCAGATTACCGAGGTTTTTCAGCTTGATGGATGCTCCGGAACGATACTGACGATAAGATTTATAACAGAGATAAAGTTATCGAAGAACGAAAGTATATCATCAGTGGACGTAGGCTTTCAGAATGTTATCAAATTCTGCACAAGACCGGATACTGTTGACTGGTGCTGTTCCATTTCAGTTGATGCATTGCCTTCATAACGAGTAAATTGCTTGAAAGAATGGAATAACCTCACGACTCCGCTGTGGCAGATTATTGTTTTTATCGTTAATTCTTAGGACTGATGTTGATATTTCCAGATTTCTCTGTATTACTACTTGAACAAATTGACGCCTCTCTCAGTGGATTGAATCTTAATCTCCATTGTTGCATATTTATTGACGTTGAATTGCTGTCGGAAATATAGATGTCAAACCGTCTGTGCTGATATTGTATCGCGATGACTGACATTAAAACTGTATTCACTTTTAAGTGCCTTG
Source organism: Thereuonema tuberculata (assembly GCA_023159025.1). Classification (NCBI taxonomy): domain Eukaryota; kingdom Metazoa; phylum Arthropoda; class Chilopoda; order Scutigeromorpha; family Scutigeridae; genus Thereuonema; species Thereuonema tuberculata. Next base: position 9,301,258 of record JAFIDM010000005.1, read on the forward strand.
TGAATTCTGTAGTATTATCCTTCCTGTCTGTCACTGCTAGATTTCAGTTTTTGTCTTTACAATTCTGATTGTCAAGTCTTTACTTTGAGAAGAGATGGAACTAAATTTTTGTCTTCTCCTTAAAGGACATATGGAGGATTGTCTAATAATAATGATGAAATGTTCAGCCAACAAATCAACTCTTTTAAAAATATTCTAAAAACTTTAAAACTTTTGTTTCAGAATAAGCATTTGTCGTGCATCACCAGAAAATAACACGTAAAATAGTTATCCATAATTCTTGGATAATTTAATAAAAACTTTACCATAATTCTTGTTTTCTATGTATGCTTACAATAGTCCTATCTTAAGATTGTTTATGAGGAGACTATATTTTAAAAAGCACTTTCCAGGCATTGAACATCGTTCTGTAAACATGCATAAATAAAGCAGTTTCAAAAACTTGGTAGGGTAAACATGCCTAATTTCGCAATTTCAAATTCAATAACTGATTACATTACGAAAGTGTTTTCTTCATAATCAGGGAGAACAGTACAGGGTAGGCCCTGTGTTTAGGATATTTCTCGCCCTCTTGAAGACTTTGAAGGAAATACATAAATGAGCGGAATTTATGTTTAAGTTAATGACCGGAAGTTGTCAAGTGTTGAAAACTGAACCTCTCTTTAATCAGGTAACTTTAAGCAGGTAATTACAGCATTTGTTTTTAGTGTTAATTAGTTAAAGAACTTCATCATTTTCAAGAGAAAATAATAAGGAATTAAATTATGTATTCACAACATCAGTAGGTTTATTTTTTAGTCTGTTAACAGCTTAATTTCGGCATTACACCCGAACGTTCGGAACTGGTTGTGTTGCTAGCCGAGGTTTTATGGGAATAAATTCTTTCGAGTACTACGTTTTAAAAGTCATTATTAGAGTTTTGTGCATGTATTTGAAGAGCCTTAGAAGTATTGAAAAATATTATAAAGAATGTTCTTGTGTAGGTAGAACAGTGGGAGGCCTCTCATTCAGTAGATCTATAAAGTAGCCTCTATTTGTTGCTAACCTGTAAGCGTAGTGTAGTTGAATAAATATACCTACTGTATTTTAATGAAAAAAAAAAACTCTAAGTGCTTATTTTATTAGTCCTTATTCTAAATTGTCATATTAAAGTTATTATTTTCGAAAATTTATCTCAGTGAAATATATAAATTGTCTGAAATGAACATACAAAAGAGTTTTGCAAAATAAGGAAAATATAATGCGAATTGGGAAAGGTTGTTACGAAAATATTCACTGACTGTTAAAATTCAAATTGCTAAGAACTTAGCAGCGAATAAAAATAAACATAAGACATATCTAATGAAGTAAGAGTAGATCCATTTAATGACATTCTTAATTAATTTCTGGATTTATTTTTAGAGTTTAGTGTGAAATTAGGCACACTTGCTCTATTACTTCTCAGATATGAAAGTTAAGAGTCATGTTAAGATCAACGTCAATAGATATAGCTCGAATTTTTATATTCATAAGAACAAAATATTTTGAATATGATAAGAATTGGTTTATTTTCAATTAATTTGATCCGAATTTGGGATAGAAATTTTTAAAAAGCGATTTTTTGAAAAGCTATTCAATACGACAATTTATCAAAACTTTGTTGAGGATTCATTGTATAGTATAGTTTTAACAATACAATAATATAAAAAGCGAGAAATCAAAGGCAGCACCTGAATAAATTGAAATTGCCTCTCTTGTTCGATTCTAGGAAAGAAGTTGGGAACGGACGTTTCGTCCTTCATCGGACTCTTCAGCCCAACCCCGCCTTCGAAACGGCCGTTCCCAACTTCTTCCCAATAATCGAACAAGAGAAGCAATTTCAATTTATTCAGATGCTGCCTTTGATTTCTCGCTTTTTAAGCAATTTTTCACAGCACGTAAAATGATTTGATAATACAATAACATGTCGTATAAATTTGTAAATGATTACAAATAAATGGTTTAAATGAAATGATGAGGCAAATCATTCACTTTACATACTTAATTATATACAATACTTTCGAGTATCCTTGTTTTTAAATTCAAACTTTTAAATTAAACGAAAATTAGATCGTAAGTTTTCTCTTTTTGGTGACACTGGCTTGAAAATGATTTGAATCTGGGAATTGGATGTTGTCTTTCTTTTATTAGTTTCTTTCCACGAGTGTAAAATATCTTGCTTTTTTAGGCATCGATTTATTCGGCAGAATAGTCAACAATTACCACTCTTTGTTAAGGCGAACGGCTAACAAACTTCTGGGCTTTGGAAGAAAATCAATTATATTTGGCAACTGTTTTTATGTTTTTGTATTATTCGTTCCTTGATCTTCAATTTGTATTTATTGTAATTTTGAATAAATAGCCTTGAGCTAAAAATTTAATTTTATTTCAAACACCTACAATATTTCAGTATTCAGTTGTATATCTTTCTACTAACTGTTTATTTTTTGTGCTATTTTTTAGCAACTCTATATTGTTCATTCGTTGAGTTCAGGTCTTTACTGAAGGAGTTACTAATAAAATAATCTTTCAAATAAACTTACCTTTTTTTGGTCTATTAGTTGTGGAGGTAACTTCTTGGACAAATGCACAACCTAGATACAACTTAGCTTTCCATTGGGCATCTTAAGGCATCGTGGTATTTGTCCATCGTGCGCCATCTTGGTATGTCTGTTTCTGAAGCGTCTTAGTTCAAGGACTTCATTCGTGATAGAGGGTCCTTAGGAGGATCAGCTCTGAAGAGCAAGAGGAGCACAGACTGTTGAGAATTAACAAGTACCTTGGAGCTGCTTCCACATTCAAACAAAACTTCGTAATTTAGTGTCGAAACTTGAGTAAGTTCTTTTTGTATTTTGTTTGTACGTTATATATTCCAGTGTCTCTATCCAAACAGAATAGCTGTTTTCCTAATCGAATATAAACGTAGATTTAGATATATTTTATTTACGTATAGTTTCTATTTTATAGAAAAATTAACTTAAAATGAAATTTTAGATTTATTCTTCTATAAAATAAATATACCGAAATCAATGCATCTGGAAACCTGTGCAAACTATTAATGCGGACCTACGTCTTAAGAAGTTATTTATTTTCCTCTCTACGTTGATTTCAAAAGTATTTGGTTCCCATTTCTTTTCTACTTCAATTTCCTCTTTGTTTCACTTTCCAAAAACTTCCTAGACAGAGCTATCGATTCTGCATCCACTGTTATGTTGGACGTCATCAATGTATTTGCTAATCCACATACAACTCTCTTACACAAAGGTTGTCTCCATCGACAAGCATATTTCATGAACTAAAATGACATGATTGCATCACCATAAATTACAAATAATTGGAGTTGAAATGTTGGGTTCCCAATAACATTAATTTAAAGAGACCATTAAAACTAAATATTGAGAAACATACAGATCGTTATTTATGTCATATTTCCATTCAATGTAGAATTGCTATAGGCATCGTTGAGAACTTAAACCCTTTTTTGTTTACAAAGTTATTCAATTAGAAGTCGTTTCTCAAATATTCGCATTACTGGAAAAACTTGAAATAATTGCTTGAAATAATTGCACTTTCAAAATCCAAGAAAAAGTGCAGTAGTTTTTTTAAATATATGCTTGCTTTAGAATTACATAAGAGGGGGGTGTTAAATTTACAGTCAGTAAGATAGGTAGTCAGCAGATATGTCTTCCGGATCTTTACTTGTAAGTCTTCCCCAGTGTTAAATCTCTCGGTCATCTTACGAGCATAAAGATAAAAGTATGGAAATGTTTCACAGAAAAAGACGATTAAAAAATGGAATGCTGTCTTATTCATGGAAAATCAGCATTTTTCCAGTGATGCAATTTAAAACAGTCAATTAGCAATAATTTATAATTATCAATATCTATTAAATGTTGTTCATAAAAGTTTTATAAAATCGTGATGTAACATGATATGGTTTCTATATAATATCCTTAATTATTAACAACTTTTGTTTGTTTTCTTTGGATAAAACAGAGATTCTAAAACTAAGAATAACTTAGATTTTACAACTTACAAAGGAACGTCCGAATTTCTGGAGAAAATTTTGGTTAAGCTCTGCTGAGATTTCGTTTAGGAAACGGGAGATGGTCGTTCGAAGAGCATCGATTGAATATTTTGCAGCGAGATTGTAGGTAGACAGGAAGTTGGCTTCAAATGGAAGAAGGTGGTGCTACGCATTTCCGCTTCCGGTGAATGCAGTTGTGCTGCCACCGTTTCCGACCGGCTTCAATTTCCGGAGGGAGGAACCTGATTTCTTGAGCTGCCGTTGATGGATCGTTTTCAACCACATTCTTTTCCCGTTCTCGTTTTCCCAAAGACTTAGAAACCCAGAAGTGACGAAGTTTAAAAATAAAAAGAAAGAAGAAAATCGATACAACGACCATTCTTCAAGCACCGCACTGCTGCTGAACCAAACTTACGACTTAATGGTTTGGCAGAATGAATTGCCAACGAATAATTGCAGTGGTCCAATGTTGGAACTGTGATCCTGAATGTTGGATTCGGGCAGTGAAAGACAAAATTAGACGTTGACATCAGCAGAGACAGTTTGTAGCTGAACCTCAAAACATTCAACGTTCTATGTCGTTGCAAAAAGCTTTTGATGTAGATAAATTTAATTTAAAGTTTGTAATCTTGGGCAAAGGCCCATGATTACAAAAATTTGATAGGAAATAAGGATATAATAAGAAAATAAAAAGTAAAACATATACGTTTATTTCAATATTAAAGAAAAAAGAGGAATATACAGGAGTATATATTCAGTGTATGTTCAGTATAGGAGGAAGAAATAGAGAATCTAGAACTTACTAAGAAATGCCTTAAAGATAGCGAAGGTTGAGAAAAAAGAAAGAGTAAAAATCAACTGAAAAATAAAAAGAGCTCTTCTTTCTTCTGTGGATATTTCTTTTCCTTTGAACGTCTTGTTCTCTCCTTCATACCTTCTTCCTGGCGCAGCGTAACCTCTGTCGCACCCTGAAGTATGTATGAGATCACAGAAACAAAGAAAAATGAGAGTGAATTACAGGGATGGAATATTTATAATCAGATTTTAAGGAATCGGAATTGAATGCACTCATCTATTGGTCTAAATGCAGTACAAATTTGTAGCACAATCAACAGCAATGCTACTTGTAATAAGCTAAACTTTTCGCTAAAGAAAATTAATTTTTTGGTTGTCTTGATTACAGATTGGACGAGACTAACTATACGATAGTTGAATATTATGCGCATTTCAAAAAAACAAAAACTAATACTAGTATCAAATCTTTAATTTTATGAGATGCTCAAAAAGTAAAATTAATAAAACTTTTCCCTTCTCAATAAAAAACATGGAATATTTAAAAACATAGAATACTGCCCAAAGTATTGAAAAGAAATCATAGAACCGGATTTCTTTTATTACAATACTAATGGACCAGTACTTATGTACATATAAGATAATGCTCATTCACAAACGAAGTTTAAGGATAAATGCTTTGCTAGAACGCTTGCCTCAAAGAATGGTTGGCCACTCAGACTTCCAGATATGAATCCCAACGGACAGGTTATCACCGTTCTGCCAGAACAATCTGAGCTAAAAACTGCTCTGGAAGAGCAATAAGAATGATTTTCTACTCAGCTTCTAATGGATCCACAGTGAGATCTTCTACTTTTTTTCCAGCGATTTATAAAACACTTCGACATTTCTTTGATGACAACATTTTTCATGATTGAAATGCAAAATTTATGTCTTTTTCAAAACAATTCGAGTTTGTACACTTAAAGTATTTAAGGTAGCTTTGCTAAAATGTTTGGATTTGATGTTTCCTCCTCTAATTTCTGTGTCGGTTTTAACTAGCGGCAATTGTATGGGGTTTCTTCCTGAGTCTGGGTTTTTCTAGTGAACAAGATATTAACGAAAATATTAAATAAGTATTTAATTGCTATTGCATTCATCTTATCCTGTGTAAAGATTTCGGTAACAGGTCAGAAAGAGTCAAGGAGCAAAGGAGGTGTAGGCTTCCGTAACTCAGTCATTGGCCCAATCTATGAAACTGACAAGAAATCGTACCCCAGTTCCTCCAGCTTTTGGAGAAGCACTTAAAGCCTCCATGTTTTTAAAAGAAATAAATTATCAGATATATGATTACTTGAGTAATACAACATTAGTAAATAGTGGGAGGATTCTACAGACCTTCATTTAGAAGTTTCACTAGCTTTTCATGGATGTTTCGAAAACATTTATCCTTGATGTGTAGTATTGAATCGATTCCTATAGTTTTCACTAATTTATTCCTTTGATAGAAGTTTTTCATTATCTACTTATTTCAAAACAATTCCTAATAGTATAATTTTTTATTCATTTTTTATCCACGATGCATGTTTATACTATACACTCTTGCATCTTTTTTATCACCAAACAGATGCCACTACATCAATATATTGAAGCCTTCACTCAATCAACGCTGTAACCAATAATTTTACAAGAAAATTGTAATAAAATTTATATTTGCAAAAGCTAAGATTAGTAAGGATTTATTTAAAAAATTATGATGAAAAAAGAATAAAAAAGAAATATATTTTTATCGCTATTCAATTCGATTTTCGTTTGCTGTTTTTATTTTTTTATTTCCCATCATCCTATTAATTTTTGTTTTGAGAATTTGAAGTGAAAATATAACACTTTTTTCTGTTATTAATTTTTTCAGTATCTTTGAAACATGGTTGTAGTTTCTGTCTAAGAGTCAGCAAAATATAGCAATTCAGGTCTAATTGCTAAAATAAAAGTCGTCCTACAGTTGCACATTTAAACCACTTATATAGATCAGATCGTTGTAGTTTAGGATTCATGAATGTAATAAAATTGTTCTACCAATTACAGTATGTGTGAATCGTTGGATAATAATAATCATTTAAATTGTCGTACAAAAAGAAAGTATCCTTCGTGTGGATATCGTGACAGCAAAAATATACATTCGGCCTGAATCAATGCTGACCTTCAACAGAAGAGAGCTTAAAGTCGTCGACATGTAAAACCTCGTTGCATGTCATGCTCTGCCTGGCATCGCCTGTTCTGACGTCAAAGATTATCAAGTTTTCAATGTTAAATTTTTTTCTGACGTCATCGCGAGATTACTTCTACATAGATGAAAATCGTTATTCAAATAAACGTACACTTCTTTTGTAAATTACAGAAGTTAATACTTTGATACTTTAGATGTTTAGAGGATATTCTTGATAAGAAGATTTAAAACAATTTTTGAAAGCAGATAAAATAATTCAGAATTGAAATGTCCTAGTCTCAGCATAGCATATAGAAGTCATTATAAGGCAGGCAGCCCATATCCCTCCTTTGAAAAGTAAGGTGACTTTCAAAAAAACTCATACAGAAAAACTTAACATGGTTAATGTTCAAGAAATAAAGAATTCTGAATTAATAAACATTGGAAACATTCGTTTGTGCTTTCAATGCAAGTCAATGCGACGGAAAACTTTCTTCAGTATGTCAGGATTGTCTATTTAAAAGGCCTATCAAATTCTTTGAGGTTTCTCGTAAGAAACAATGGATTTCTCATATGTCACGGTTTTCAAACGAAACAGTGTAAATGCTATGTATTTCGACATTTTCCAGTACTTCATCTTTAAGAAAGGCCGTATATTACAATGTTATTTATATATTTATTTGTTTCCTGAAAATTTTCGTAATTCTCTTCTTTTAAATATTTGGACACATGTTGGATTCGTCTTTTGATTTATAGTGACTTAATCATATGTTGAAGTTATGACGTTTCGTTGTGAATCATCCTGTATTTCATTTTGAAGATATCACTACTTGTGTTAGCTGTTCCACATTTTCTAAGCTGCATTTCCATTCTCCACTGTAAGTTTTTTCCCTATGAAGGATATCTATTTTCTTGTTTTTGCATGTGTGGCTGTAATGGTACCATGCTTGTACCATTCAACTGAAATTCACTTCGTTCCGTAGATGTTTGATTCCATTCAAGTTTCATGATGCCACCATAGAAGGTCGATGTTCTATCATGAATTTCTAAATGAATGTTTTCACGAATACTGAAGACGACATTGATAATGTGCCAAATGCATCCGTGATATATTAGATTTTTATTTCCAAGGCAGAGAGAGGAATTCTTATAATTATATAGAATCTGAGACATCGCTTAGTATATATAAGGAATAAAAGGGAATTTTAAAAAAAGCCAGTTTTAAACTCAAATATACTCGTTCATCTGTCTTTCTGTGATCGAGATAACTCAATATTAAACATCTTAAGAAACCTTACAGGAACGTGTAAATTGTTTTCCAGATTCCATATTAAATTTGGTACTCACCCGACTATTATATAAGCAGGGTCAAAACTCACAAACTATGCTATCCATACAGCTAAAAATCGCCATCACTCAATAATTATTATGTTTATTCCCTGTTGATGAATATTCTCTGAAATTTTTCTGAAATTGGGCCAACAGAGACTGAAAACAAACCAACGCAAAAACCTACGAAACGGTTGTCATTATCAGGATAAATAAACACAAAAACAAATGTTGGAAATTTACTAAATTTTCATTTGATATGAGTATTTTTTTTTGAGTGTATTGAAAGCTGCCACAGTAACACTATTTTGTTCATTGAAGAAGTGTAGTCCGTCTTTCTGTTTCGTTTATAACATAAATACATTTTTGGATGTCTATTTTCAGTAAACATTGAATTCTTCGTTTATTACTCATTTCTGAATGTCATCTTTTTTGATTTTGCTTCGTTTGTTGACGATATCTTAACCCAATGACTCTTTCGTGAAGCATTGCCATTTACTTCGAAATAAGACTTCCTCATTATTTTTCGCCCTAAGGGTTTCCATTAGACCAAAGCAACTCTTCTCTTCGGAACCCCAATAAGTCATCGGCAGCAACGATGTCGTTGTAGGTTTGTTTCAGATGTATTGATCGCAATCTTTTAAACGGAGCTCATTACTAATGCAGTTAAACGAAAAATAGAAGGTAATCGTTCACTTTTCATTTGCCTTTGCTTTTCGTTGTTTTTCTATGATAAGAAAGAGATTTCTCAAAAGATGATGCTTATTTTTAACGGAAATATAAATTATTCACGCTAGAGGCCACTGCGGAGGCGAACGTCCTGTGGAGGTAACAGACAGACAAACTGAAGGTATTAAGAGGAATTCGTTTTTAATATGGTCTGGGTTAGGAAATGTTATTCTTACAATTAACGTTGTTTGTTTGTGCTTTCTTTCTAATATAATGAGAAGAGAACAAAATGTTTAAAAAAACAATGCTTCAATCCATACAGTCCGTTAAAGAATAGACCAAGTTTCATGAAGATCCCTCCAGTGGCTCAAATTTATTCTGAGGGCACCTCATCCACCCCCACATACTGATTTGATGAGTTTTCTTTCCAATTGAAAAATGGGTTAAAAAATAAATAATTCAGTATAAAAATGCTTGCTTGCTCGCCAATCCCTTTGGGGTTTGAAGCTTATTTTTTTCAAATTTGTGTTTAAAAATTTATATGTACTTGGAGCAAACTTTCCATTGACATTATTGATGAACATTTATTGTCGTACATAATAAAATGTTTTGATGGTATGATTGCGTATTAAAAAAAAATTAGTTTTGTAAAAACAATCTTAAGAAGATAACACATGATGGCGACAGTGACCCCTCAATGACTAAAGTAAAGA
>JAFIDM010000005.1:9311390-9325310 GCA_023159025.1 Thereuonema tuberculata
GCCGTCCCAGAGTATCAGCTCGACTCAAAAGGCATTCTTATTTGAATCTTAAGAAGAATGTCTTTATCTTTACTTAAGTTTTTACGTATGCTCAATATGAATCCACCGAAGAAGCCTCGTCATACTGAGGCGAAAGCTATGGACTGTTAGTGATTGTTTTATGCTTGTGTGTAGGCTGTAATTTTATCTAAATGTCTTTATCTTCTTTTTATAAATTTGATAGATGTTGTTGATAGTTCTCATCTTTCACTTAGTATCTCTTGATTAAGATGGATTGAAATGGCTTTAGTTCCCATTTCTCATCCGTGAGTTGTTCTCAATACATATATTACGAAGATTTTATTACAAGTTTACTCATTTTTATTATTATTATTATTTATTTGGAAAGACAAACTTCAGTGATCATTAAAAAAGTTTATTTCTACTTCGATTTTGATTTGAGATATTTATTTAATGTGCCCTTTTTCTTTAGCAATTAGGTTGACTGTCGAAATTGCTAGAAATTCATAAAATAAGACTGTGATAATGTGCCCTCTATTATTTTGAATAGATTGTTTACATTTGCACATAGATTTCAAGCAATAAAGTCCATTTTCACAACTACATTTATCAAAGGAAAGCTGTTTTTTTTATTTAGGATTCATTGGTCAGAATTATCCAAGTAATAAACAGCTCTGAACTCGCACCTACTGAAATCACACTCTTGCTCCCATCAATAGCGAGAATTTGTTATAAAAAAATAAGTAACAATAACAAAAGTTACTGCAGATTGAGTTTGATAAAAAAAAAGTATTTAAAACGAGAAAAAATAACAACAAAAGTCTTGTGATTTTCATTTACTTCATTAAATTTAGTTTAACCATTCATGTTAAACGATTACTAAGTCACTTACATAAACAAAACTCAAGAATACTATATACTCCTTAATATCCAACACCCAAGAATACTTTTTACCACTCATCTTTTTTTATTGCAAACTGATTTATTTACATGTTCATTGCTAACTTATAGATAATTCCAAAATGCACACAAATTGAATATAAGATTCTCGCACCCTGAGATATTACCTCGGGAATCTCGCATAAATCTGGCTGATGACGCTTAATAAGGCAGAAACAATTGTCCCAGATTCCCTAGATGATACATCAGGATGCGAGAACTTTATATTTAATTTGTATGCATTTTTTAATTTGTTTCCACTAATGCATGGATATAAAAACTGTTTTTATAGATAACTATTTCATTCAAAATATTCCATTGCCAAAATAGACAAAAGAAATTCCATTCAATTCTAGCTAGAGTCTTGTTCTGCATTATTTTGATGTGTTCATTTTTCAAAGTAAGGCAAAGCAACTTTTTTTTGGTTAAATTTACATTCCCGCACTTTAAATCACCTTTTCCTACTTCCGTTGAAACATTTGTTGCATTGAATATATTGGATACAAAGTTCTTCGATGCTTGTAGTTCGTCATTATGTGATAAAATTCAGAGGGATGTCAAAATCGGACGTAATACTATCGTTCTGGAATTGGAGAATTCACTTACACAGAATTGACTTACAATTACCGTTTCAAAACGATGTGCAGCCTATCATGAGATGATCTGAATTGATTGAAAGTCATAATAATTCTTCAAATATTGCTAACTGACCGGTCTTATTTTTGTAGAAATGAAGTTAGACTTTACTTGCTCAAGTCTATCGTTCGTTAAATGCAAATTTAGTTCAGTCTTAAAACCTACAATTTCCTTGCAATTACAAAGAAACAAGCCAAAACACTCATTGCAAAATTCAAGTAAAATTGTAAAAACTGACCTTAGCGAGTTGGTCAAGTCAGAATTAACTTTGTGAAGCTGAAAGAATTTGTCGAGTTCTTACCACTACAAAACCTCAACTTCTACACTTGAAAGTTTGGAACGGAAATCCATTAAGCAGTATTTAGTATGTATTGCCTCAACTTGCTTTGTAATGACTTCACTTTCATTCGACATCTGTGTGTTTTCCACAGTGAAAATTCCAGCCATGTCTGCGCGACGTCTAGTGTCAGTTTCAGGTACTAAACTATGTGGTTGGTGTCGCAGGCTGGCGGCGGAACGAATACTTTTAAGGAAGAGAATGAGGATTTTCGGCGTGAAATGTGTCAGCTTCATTCCGAATCCATGAGAATAGGTTTCGGTGGCTTTCGGGATCTCATTAGCTGTTAACTCTTGATAATTGGACCGTATAAAGATCGGCAAATTGCAGATGAGACAAACCTTCGGGACGAAGAAGAAGAAACTCAACGGAGAATAAAGATGATGGGATGATTAGACTCAGAATTACATCGTTCAACGATAATAAGAAGCTCCTCTAGCGCTATTTGGGAACGAATTATTCACGCAAGATATAACATACATCAAAACTATCTCTGAAAAGTATGTGCGCTAAACTACTTGGTAATATATATTAACACAGCATTGGTAATGAAATGAAAAAAAAAACCATGGAAACATATTTCAGATAGCAGCTTCTGAGCAAGGCAATTAAGAAGTATCTTTTTTCCAAGATTTTCTTTTTGTTTTGATGTAAAACTCCACAGTACAGAACAAGAACCTCTGTGGAGCTGAAGAAAAAGCAGTTAATTCATAACCAAAAAGTACCATGAATTTATGTTTTACAGTTAGAAAAAGGATAGTGTTTAGATTCCAAATCTTTTTTTTTTGTATTGAATTGTTGCAAAATATTTTCTTATTAGACTTATATTAGTGACATTAACTTCTTAAATTACTTTAATTAAAGCAAATACATGAAAGTTTGAATTTAGTAATATCCGAGATTCTGATAATTTTGATAATATCACATTTTGTCAGACTTACGTCACAAATATCAACAACACAGACCTAATTCTGTATTTTGAATACTATATTTTCCCATTACTAGCATACCTGTTGATGATGAAACAGTTTAATTGTGTATTCTGAAACTGGTTAGGGGAGATAGGTATGCAGTCGTGAATAGCACCGAAGGTCATATTAATTGGTGATCCTATTTAAGAGTACATTTTTAACATGGATTATTTCAATTTCAAGAAAATAAACACTTCCAGAAATTTCCTATTCTATAATAATGTGTTTATAAAAAAATATATTATTAGTAAATTAGTTTACAAGAAATAGCATGCATACCACTGTAATGTTGGATTGTTTTGAATTACAATTGAGACGTAGTTAATTCAGATTGTACAGACAGATAATTATCAGTACAAAATATTTCATTTCGAAATTATAAAGAGAGAAGGCGTTCCTGTTATCGATAGATTATATTATATAAATTATTTTTGCACTAATAGTTTAAAAAGTTTCTTCTTAAAATAGATTTATGCAAAAGAAATTAAAAAATAAATATAATATAGCCGCCTTATATATAAATACTGCATACAATTGATAATTACAAATAAGCTGCATGAAAAAAAATCCATGAATTGCACGAAAGAAAGTTATTTTTCGTGCTTCATTATATTCGAATGAACGTATGATCCTTAATTACATTGGAGTTGTTCTAACTGTTTTATTACAACAAAAAACAAAAACAAAAATAAACAAACTTCAATTTTAAGTCAAAATACGAAATTGTGAAATACCTCACACCCCTCCTTCCGTCTGTGTTCAGAATAACTATGTATCCTAAGAAGCTGAAACTTGAGATACGTTGTTAAGGTCCTTATTAATTTTGCTACATATCGACCCAACGTAATGGGCAAAAACTGCCAAGATACCTTGTTTAAAGCTACGTTGTTTAAGCACAAGTAGTCGCGATAACTAAAACGCATTTCTATAAGAAAAATGAAATTGGATAAATATTACTGAATATGTTCTTACTATTGATTTTGATAAAAAATGGACCATAGGGAATGAAAACAGGAAATGGAAATCCCAAAACAAAGTCACGACTAATAAGCACAAATTATTTAGATTTATTCAAACTTCATTCTCAATAGAAATTCTTTTGAATCTAATCTTATATTGGAAATCAAAGGTTGGCATGCCAATTACGTAGGGGTTTTTTGAATTTTTTTTTTGAAGACGTATTCGGTGATATTTCCAGGTTCTGCTCCTATGTTTGGCAAATATTGATTTTACATAGGTGTAGAGAATTCTCCAGGTAATGAAGCAGCAAATGTAATAACAGGCACTTTCGTAATATCAGCAATGTTCAAGAAGCAACAATAACTTAGTGAATGCTCTCAAAGTTAATAACTATCGTTCTAGAGAGAAAATTTCATCCAATATTATAAAAAAGTTCTTTTTTTTCTTGTTTTGAGGCTACAAATCATCGAAACAATTCATATTTCACTGTTTTCATTTTCCATTTTTTCTCTTCTTTTTTTTAAATGGAAACAAATATTTTTTCTACACATACTCTTTCTTTCTTCTTTTTTTTAATTGAAGTGGAAAACATCTGAATAAAGAATTGAAACAGTGGAATGATTGTAGCTGAAAAAGGTAATGATAATAATAATATTTGCTGTTTTTTTTTCCTCTTTTGAGAAAGAAAAATTATAAACCATTTCCTCTTGGTTTAAAAAAAAATAAAAAATTAAGAATCATTTTGTACTCAATGAAAAATATTTTTTCAATAATATTGTTTTTAAATCTTTTTTGTTGTTGTTGTAAGCTTATGCTAAAATTTTGTACGCTTTGTATTTTCACGTAGTATTTTTTTTCTCATTGTATTTTTGTGTCTTGGTTGTGCCTAAAATAATTTACGAATTTCTCTGCAACAAAATACCGACCAGAACGACAAAAGCAGCTTAAACCAAATTTAAAAAAAATGTTTATGAAAGAAATTAAATCTTGCTTTTCTTATTTTATTCCTACTTTCAAGTCTCGAAAATTTTAGAAATAGCCTCAGTATTTGCAAATTATTTCACCATCCGAATACAATTTTATTGTCAAACTTATCTTTAGCTTAAAATTGATTAAATCCTCAAACACGTATTGTTTAATTCAATTGAAAATTCAATGAATTTTATTCAATTTTTTTTTTTACGGTTAAGTTTTTTGTTTATATTACGAGGATAGTTCTTGCTGTCTATTGTCTATTTGGATTCAAAAGTAAGTTTTAAATGTTCCGCGCTGGGCAGGTTTTCCCGGGGTTCTCCCATTTCCCCTGTATTTCTCACACCATCCTTTCTCTCCGTCTGTTCTTCTTTCCGTGCGATAGTACAAAAGATCTTTCAGGTCGACGTGCTCGGCAGTCCTGCCACCCACTTTCAATTAATCTAATCTAATCTAAGTTTTAAATGTTTTTATTTTATATTGGTTTTTCTTCTGATGGTAAAAATCAAGGTTTGTGGTAAAGGTTAGACCGAACTTGCAACAATCGTGCTAAAATTCAGCTATTTAAATTATACAAATATCTTTGTTAATTTATTTAAATACATAAAATATATCCTAGGTTCTGTTACGTAAAACGATAGTAGTGTCTTTTTGTAATTCTCCTTCTGTTCAGACACTGGCAACTTTTCGTCTGTGGCTATTCTCAAGGTCGATCGCTAAGTCGTCGGGTTTTGGCCGAATTGCTGTTCCTCGACCTTTGCCATTTGCAACCTTTGGCATTTGGGCTGTTTCGGTATTCAAGCGGCGAAGTGTAACTCATTTAACAACGTCCCAGCGCTGATCGTTTTCGGAGATCCATTCATAGCAGAGCGAACGCCCCCATAACTCTTTGGCAAAGAGGAGATGGAAAAACGGAACATTCAGATAAAAATCTCAAAATGACGAAACTAAACAGTGATTTCTTTGGCCACAAGTTACGGGAAGTACCTTAAGAGATTCATTTCTTTGTGAATTCCTAGAGATTTTAAACGAAGAAGAAAATGAATCCATTTCTACTGAATAGGAAACAGATAAAGTCAATATTTTACAAATTCAGACAGTGGCTTTTAACAATTATTCATTATTCTTGCTGTTTTATATTCTAACAATGTCATTTTTATATTGCAAATTTCTTATAAAGTGTGAAGAAATTTTCAAATGAATACAAAGGCAAAAATTCATGAAAATAAACTTTTATAATTTGGATATCGACCTATTTATTTTCATTCGTAAAACTGGAAGTTTCTGAAAGAACTTAAAGTTTAATTTCTTAAAGGGGTTGGCGTCTTTTTTATTCGTGCAAATAATTCAAAAGAAAAGCGTCCTTGTTTGTGACTTGTAATATTTACAGAATCACAATCAACGTTGATTTTGCTCTAAAACCACTTAACATTTTCAGATACTTTCTTGAGGTCTAAATTGTCCATTTTCATAAAATCTAAGTACATGCATATTTCAAATGAGTTATTAAATGGCTTAGGTTGAATTGATAAGCTTTAACTTTAGTTTCAGAAGTTGCTATGCTTCTATTGCTTCCCAAAATGAGCTAAATATTTTGTTTTACTTCCATGTGCAAATTTCTCAAATAGAATCCAAACAGAGAAACTTTTTCAAATATAAAAATAAGATTGTTTTATGTTCATGACAAGTAACAAGAATTAATATTTTTCACTGATTTAAAAGGTATCAGAAGATTATACACACATATACACATCATACAGATATAGACATACAGATGTAGACATAGTACACATACACAATTGCAGATACAGACGTGCATCCAGACAAAAAAATCCACTAGATATAGTTGTGCATACAGGTACACAATCACACACACACACACACAAATACATACACACACAGGAACACAGATACAGAGGTATGTACCCATACAAACATACACAGGTACAGTCATACGTACACGTATACACAAACATACACACGTACACACAAACATACACACCTACCCACACACACACACACACAGATAGATATATCCATACAAATACACAGACACGCATATATATATATATATATATACATACATACACACAGATATAGATGTAGATACACTCATACACACACAAACACACACACCGATATAGACGTACATGCATGTCCGCTCATGTTGAGATAATACGTACAAACATGTACATACATGCACAGACATTTAATAAGAAAGACAATTCATAAAAAAATACAGAAAATTGTTTTAGCAGAAAACTTTAAATTTAAATTACTCCGAAATGCCACAATTACTTAAATAGTTCTATTTATGATTTTCATTAAAAGCTATAAATAATGATGATTTTTCCCCATCTCCTAAAAAGAGAGAAGAGATGATACAGATGGATGAGACAGATGATTCATTGCGTAATGGATTCTACAAAGGGAAAGAGAGAAGATTTTAAGACTTTTGATCTTTCTTTTAGTGAAATTGAAGTAGATCAAATGAGTAGATCAAATGTCCACCCACTGAAGGAATTCAGGATCACCAGAGTTGGTCGAGGATATAGTGAACTGTCTATCAATGGAGACTGGGTTTCTTTCCAGGGGCAAAGATGGGCATTCGTGGGAGTAGTCATCAGACTTCGATGTTTACGTCGATTTCTCGAGAAACCTACCTTCTGAAAAAAAAGACAAACTCTGATAAAATAAAATATTTCAAAGCATAAAACAGTTGTTTTTGTTTAAAAAAAACATCTTAGCCTTCTGTTAATAGTTTTTAAAGAGAACGAATGTTTTTTTAAATAATAAATTATTTTACAACTTCACTCCTAGTCGTACGGAATTTTGCACCCTCTATTCTTTCTCAACTTTTGGATCATTCTTACAAAGTATAGATATCTCTCAAAGTATAGATCTGAAAAACAGTATAACATAAACAGTATGTTTATCATTCTTCATTCTTAGATCTTCGATTATCTGAAAGTTTGTTGAAAATATGAATCTTGAAAACATTAAATGTGCGTGTGAAAATTCAGCAACAGTCCCAGTCAATTGAGACAGAAAAATAAAAATCCATACCAAATATAAGAAGTATCTCTAAATTAATGAATACCTTCTCTGCATGAATGGATTCTTCCATTGCTCACTGTGAACTTAGTAATGAGAATATTCCCCATCCTTTTTCTTAGGAAATATTACACTACTTCGCTTATTCAGTGTATTAGATGCTTGTCTGAGAGCCGAAAAAGCCGGGTTCACTTCTGGCGAATATCGAGAATTTTTCCGATTTCTCTACAAATTGTTCATAGGGTTTTTCCTACCTCTCGTAAAATACGGTAGTGCGTTGAATTTACCGATTGGGTCCCAACTTCATGTCATCGCGAATCAGTGAAAGTCTATATCTCCAGTGTCCGAGTTGGCTTTTATAGTCGGCTATAGATTCCTGTAACTTTTTTCTGTTAACTTGAGACAAGAATCCAATCACTTTACTTTATGTGGACATTTATGAAAATACATACGAAAAGTTCTTACTTAGTATTAACGTTATTTTTAAAAGAACTTCTTTTATCTTTTCAGTATACTAATTTTTTAATTTCTTACAAAATTCCTGTTTAATAAATAGTTTATTCTCTCAAAATAAGAAAAAAGTATTAGAATTTAGTAACAACAATCGTTGGATCTAATATAAATAAAAAAGTTAATTAATATATTAGTAAATTAGGTGGCGGTTTCCCAAGAGGCAGATTTGTCGGAACCTAGGTTCGAATCCCGGCGTCGGCATGGTTGTTTGAAAAATTTCCTTTGATAAATTTGTCTGCTTCTTCATCTTTCTCTTCATGTCTGAAATTATTCCTTGACGATTTCCTGAGGAAGGCAACGGGAAACCACCTCAGTATCTTTCCGTTGAATTTTTATGAACTCTTCTAGGGGTTCACCTTGTTGGAACATTAGAGATCCATAGAACACGACCTTCGGATACGAAGATCGCACATCGGTGAGAACCGTAAAACAACAACAATTAATATTTTAATGGACTGTTTCGGCTTGTTTGATACTTATTCTCTGTCGGCCATTAGATTTACAAATTTACAGTTAATATTTATATGCATTAATTAACTGCTGATTTTTATCACTAATAACAATGTCATTCCTACATCTACATCCTCAAAGACAGTTAAAGTTTAAGCTCAGAACTTTTTATTTGGAAGTCAGACTCTGTATCTGTCAGACTAATAGTTTTATTTGGAAGTTTAACTCTGAGGAGTTAAAAGTAATGAAATCATCCAACTATAGGATTACCGTAATCTTAAAGGAGAAGGAATTTGATGGTCAATTCGAACTTTTCAATAGACTTTAGCTCGAGACTTTACAGGCGGAAATAAAAAAGTTAGTATCTCACCTAATACCCGAGGTGGTCCTTCGGGTCGCGAGAGATAAGGCCAACGGGACTACATTGAGGTCGGATGATCAGCCCGACGCGCATCAGTATTTAACCATCGAGAAAGAAACCCTGTACCCACTGGAGGACCTAGAAGAATTCAACGTGGAAAAATCCCGACCTCCGCCTGGGATAGAACCCGGCTCCTCGAGTCCGCTCTCAATCTCTTTACCACTTGGCTATGAGTTCCATTTACAGTTGGGAATTCATACCTTATTATGTTTTATACCGTCTCAGTAAAACGTAACATTTTAGAATATAAATATAAAATTGTAATATCAGCAAATCGTTAAGTACATATTTAACATACACAAAAGAAAAAAAAATGGTTAGAAAACAAAATTTTTAAATGCAAATCCGTCAGTTCGTCATCACGACAACTCAAAAAAAAAAAACACGTAGCTAAATTTGAAAAAGCCTGTAATTAAATTTTAAAGGTAGATTTAGATTGCTAGAAGGAATTTTCTTATTGATTTTGATATTTACCTGTTTGAGATAACCAGCCCGACGGCCGGAGATGAGGTTGAACTGCCAGTCGGATGCTTGCCCATCTTGAATCCATTCGACTATGTGAACCTCGTGACCCGTATAAAAGAAAAACAAAGGCAGAAAAAAACATAGTCGCCTCAGGAACCGTTTCTCCTCAAGCAGTTAGATAAGGTCTTACCACTACGGTTCCGTAATGAATAACAAACTGAAAACAACCACTTACTAGTGCAATAATCCCAAGACTTTTCGAGGTTATTGTCTTGATACAGATTACCATGGACACCCACTATACTGGGATCAAATAATTCCTTTTAAATGAAGTTGAACTACATGAAAGCTCCCCCTTTGAAGCTTCCCAGCAGAGCTTTTGTGTATTGCAGGGAAGTTAGCTTCAAAACAACTGGTTTGTTTTTTTACACCTGCATTAAAATGTTGGCAGTTTTCTCTTTAACCTTTTAACTATATGAAGGGACACTAAGCTTTACTTAAAAGCTTTACTTTATTTTTTAAATTTTACTTCTATGTAAAGTTCCCAGTAATTTGAAATGCCATAAAATCAAACTGGAAGGCCGCTGAGATCAGATTTAATCCTGGCTTCCGCCCATCGAAGTCTGCTTATTTGTTTTCCTGAGCTACTTCTCCTCAAACAGGTCTCAGTATCATTGTGATATTGGTGCCGGCTTTTTTTAAAGGAGGGCAAGCGTTGGACTGATGCTATTAATTTTTAATCAAGCTGATCGCACTAAATATGATCAAGAAATATCGAGAAAGACAGTTTTATTCTAAAAATTTTTTTATTTTTCATTTACCTTTTTATACAAAATCGTATTGATCGCAACCATCCTGGTAATAATTTTAAAAATTTCACAAAAGTTAAAAAGATAGATTATAAATAATTAAATACTTCCTCCTTTTTTCACTTTTCTTATGCTTCAGTAAGTTAGTTCCAATTTACTTTAACGACTGAACACCGACTTTATTTCTTCTAAAATTTCTTGTTAATTTGCCAAAAGCAGTTAAAGTTTTCAGACACCCTTTTCTTTTTGCTAAGTCGCTTCTTTTTATGATATCCTATCCAGTATTGCCTTCAGGCCTCTTCGTTGTGAATGAGATGTGCGCTTGCGCATCGGAAAATTCTATTCGATAAATTTTATCGCTCAGTATTTGACAGCAATTTGGTAGTATAGACTTTTATTCGAATAACTTCGTCGACCAAACTTCCGATTTTTGTCGAGTCGTTAATTCCGAGCGTTGAGTTTAAACAACATCTCCCTATTGTTAACAGATGTACTTTGCCGCATTGCAGAAAATACGAAGTAACACCATCAAATTGGTGAAATTATCTCCAAAACGGCATACAAATTTAAAAAATGTAGACTTACTGAAGATTTACAATCTTTGCTAAATATTTCAGTGAATTTAAATAAGTTTAATTAAGATTTAAAATGCGTTTGAAATTTGTGTTTGATTCGTATTTATGAACCAGTATACGAAATTTCTTGAAACTTAAAAATAACTTCAAACCCTTACATTGAATTTTTATGTCGTTTGGTAGAATTCATAATAGTTGTCTAGTGATTAAATCGTGAGAGTCTAGAGATCTATTCTTTAAATGCGAATACTAATTTTTGAAATTCGATATACTTATAATCTTCATCAACAACTCTTGATATATGTTTTAACAAAGTAGAAACTCAAACAAAATTTATTTAATTTTTAATAGCTTCCAACAAGATTTAGAAGCACGGAAAAATATTAAATTAAAAACAAAAATATAGTAACAAAAATATAAATCAAGTTTGCTATTTTTAAGTTTTAAAATTTTATTTTTTTATTAAATTTTACCTTTTTGTTTTGATTTTTAGGAAGAATTTCAAAATGAATGTTACATTGAATTCAATACTTAACAAAAAATTATTTTAATTTTTTTAAACAGATAACTTATATTTTTTTATAAAAATATAAATTAAGAATCAGTAATTTGTTTTATCCTAAAGGTGTGATTTTGTTTTTTGTAAGGACCTTTTTCGATTATATCATTTCGATTTCCCTGTCGTCTTCAGGGACAATAAAAAATTTTAAGCATCTGATTAGTTCAGTATCATTAATGAACATTATTCGAAAAAATTCGAACATCAAAATCTCATCAACATAAACGAATAAAACTTGTTCTCTAGAGGAATGAGACTAATTTAGCTTGAAAATTCGGAAATGACTGTTTTGATTGTGTTGAGGAAGTGTAATTGCTAGATATTTAACAGTCGATTAATGATTTCGTTGAGTGTCTGATATTAGAAATGTTTATTAACGTAGGAAAAAAATATTAAATGAAGATCTTATTTGCAGGGTATTCCAGAAAATTGCTCACACTTAATAATATGCTAACAACAGAGATACAGTCATATTTTACAGTGATAATGATATGGCAAACATCCCACAATGGAAATCTATTGCGCTTCCTTTTTATGTATTAGGTTCATCAAAAAGTTCGTTCGGTTTTTAAGTGAAAATAAAAGACACATTTTTCATTGCCATCAATACTTTTACTGAACAACGTCTTCAACGGTTTGTTCCACTATCTTCTGCCATCTTTCAGACAACTTCATAATTCCATCTTCCCAAAACGTTTTATCGTTTTGAGCAAAAAAAATGTTCCAGGTGCCTTTGGCGTCTTTCAGGAATTGAATGTTTTGCATTAAGAGAATTTTGTAAAGACCGAAATAAATGGAAATCCGAAGGTGCAATGTCTAGTGAATACGGTGGATGAATCAGAACTTCCCAGACAAGTTATAACAGTTTTTGCCTTGTCACTAAAGAAACATACGGTCTTGCGTGCTTATTATCTTCCATCTTCAATATGAAATTGGCATCACAAAATTCACCAATTTTGATCAGTTTTTGTTTTAACTGCACGCTGATATGACAGCTGTCACAATACAATCTAACAAAATGGTGATAATGACGTGAAAGACACCTAAGTGCTACTAGAGTCAACGTACGTAAAAAAATAGAACGAATTTTTTGGCCAACCCAATATTACTCCGAGTTGGTCGATATATTCTTATACGGAACTTGTTTTATTTCGTTAATTTTTTTATCCAGTTTTAAAAGGATAAATCAGTATGAACTAAATAATAAATATTTAGAATAGATTCTCTTTTAATATATTGATGCAAATACAAAGATTAAAATATAATTTTAATTATAAATTATTTTAATAATATTTAATAATAGTATCTATCGTTATTCAATAATTATAATATAATTCTATAGATTATAATTGAAATACATTCCGTCCTCGATTGAACAATTATCTTTTTCCTGGCCAAAATATATCAATTACAAAATACTATAATTTGAATGAAGGGGTTTGTTTTTCGTTTTTAAAAATCTAAAGAATTTGAATTATTTTTCTTCTATGATGGCAACCACAGTGTTTTAGCAGAAATTTCATAGATATTCTTTGTGAGGTGAAATCAATTGTAGTTACACTGCATTCCGCTAGAGGAAGTATCCAATTACACAAAATATTGTTTCAGTAATTATAAGAACGCTGTAAACTGCTTTCAGTGCTATTTGAAGACTGCGTTTGAATCGAGCTTAGGAATGTTTTGACCGTAAGCCTTCAGCTTAACAGAGGACCTTACAGAAGACAGTCTACAAGTAGAAAGAAAGAACACAGAAAAAAGAAAGATAGCTGTAGGAGTCGAACGCAGGTGCAGCAATCAGTTTCATGGCAGGCAACCGACTTGGCCAATCAAACAACGCCAAAGCTTGGGAATAGGGCTGAAATCAAAGATATGGAAGAATGGAATGTTGGAACACCTCCAAAAATTAATTAAATGACAAGGTCAAATTAAAATTTAAGATGACAATAAAAAAATATCAAAATGGAAAAGTAAGAGAGCTAATAATGAAAATCAAAAATTCTTCTTCAATATATAAATACAAATAACTCATAATAACCCCGTCTTCCACTTAAAACATTTTTAATCATCTATATTTCGATTTCTTCAGCAGAAATCTTCTTCATGGAAAAAAACTACAGAAAATGTAGAGAAAAACCTAACAGATTTTTTCTCTAACACTTAAAACAGAATTCTAATCATAAACAATCATGTAGTCATTCATGGCACAAACCTATTTTTGAACAACAAAATAAATTCATACAACATATAACAATCTATATA
>JAFIDM010000005.1:9325710-9343841 GCA_023159025.1 Thereuonema tuberculata
TATATAGATTGTTATATGTTGTATGAATTTATTTTGTTGTTCAAAAAAAAGGTTTGTGCCATGAATGACTACATGATTGTTTATGATTAGAATTCTGTTTTAAGTGTTAGAGAAAAAAATCTGTTAGGTTTTTCTCTACATTTTCTGTAGTTTTTTTCCATGAAGAAGATTTCTGCTGAAGAAATCGAAATATAGATGATTAAAAATGTTTTAAGTGGAAGGAGGAGTTAATATGAGTTATTTGTATTTATATATTGAAGTAAGAGAGCTCTCTCAGTTCATTGAAGCGTTATGAATGTTATAGGAATTTACGAATCTCCAAAAATACAACGTTTTTGTGGCCTAGATTCATTAAACCACATTCAGACTTTATATGAAAACAGGTTGCATTATACTACTTGAGAGATGCAGATAACTGTAGTTTTGTGAGTGATTTCTTTGCACATGAATGATGAATAAGAATATTTTCCTGCATTCATTGTCTTATGCGAAAGATATTCAAATAATATTAAAAATACAGAAGCATCTTTTCAAAACTGGTTCGTATTTTCAAGAACTCTTTAAAAAAAAGACAGTCACCGCTCGGTTCGTCTTCTGGAGAATCTCACCAGGAAAGCTTAAAGCTGATGACGTCAAAGCATGTTTATAATTAAAAATAGTCAAGTTAATTAAAATGTTTTATGATGATAATAAAATCCAATTACGTTACGCATATTTTAATTAACTTTTATTGTATAATATTAAGATAATGTAGTAGAATCTTAGAGATTAAAAAAAGAAAAAAAATGTTATTTTTGAATTTATTAATTCCATTTTATTCAATTTATTGTAAAACTTTATGAGGGCTTTTAAGGAAATTTGATGTTATTAGTTCATTTGGGCCTTTGAAGTAACGAAGAATTGGATTTCTAATTAAAATTCGGCAACGCTGTAACCATGGTAATTTTTGATTATTATTTTTAAAGAAGCTAATAGCTATTATAAAAACACAAAATTTAAGATTGTTTGTTGGAATGTAGCGTAAGTAATGTTTAGTGTCGCTGTTTGTTCCCGTTTCTCAAGTGGTAAGGTTTTAGTTTAAATTAGGAGGAGGAAGGTTCAATCCCCTGCGGAGATCTGGAGTTTTTTTAGTCGAGCCTTTCATTGTTGCAGTTCGATGAAACATAAAGAGAATGGATAGCAGATTTCTTGCCCAGAGATTAAAGTGGGCGAACGTCGACCTCTTTTGGCAGATCTTTTGATTTTTCTAATGGAATAATTTCATATTAAAATTTGCTCTAATAAAAGCCTAATAGTAAATTTTTAGATTCTTGATGTCTTCTTCGGACCATCGGAACACCGATGTTTATAGATCCTAATCCATCTTTAGTTGAGATTAGTAAAATATTTTAGAATCACACTTTAATATTTACACATCATGAGTAAGAATCAGTTTTTCTTGTTTCTCTTTTCTTTTATTGTTTCTTTGTTTATTTTGATGTTTTATAAAAATGCTTTCTAACCTTTGACGTCGGATTTCACACACACACGCTTTAACGGCGCTTTTTTAAATTATGCTTCCTCACAATTTTGTTGGTTTTTTAGACAATACGCGCTCAGCATCTGATTGCCATTTTTTTAGAGCATCATTCTGCTTATCTGCTTACAGTATGCAAGCGTTTTGTGCATCTCTGGCAATTTTCCAAACATTATAAAATTATCCTATATTGTACACTGAATATAAAATGTTTGTATTAAGTAATACAATACTTGTGATTAAATGAAAAGTTGTAAACGTCTTAGTTTAAATGACAAATTAGAAATGATTAAATTGTTATTGCGCACTTAATAATAGTAACATTGTCGCTATAAGCATTTGCGAGTGGGAAAAAAAGGCCGTCATTCACTTAACGGTGGGGAGTCAGGTTCTGACCAGCCGTTATTGCGAGATGTTGCTGTAATTTCAATTACTGAAGTTTTATGGATATTCTTCATCTACAAACTATTTGTTTAATACCGTAGTTGTACTTTAAAAATCAATAATAAGTATGAATTCGAACTCATGATAACTTTAGTAGAGAAATTTTAATTAGTAAAGTATGAAAAAGAAAAAAATACAGCGTTAACACACTGAAAAACCTGAAAATGTAAATAATCTATTTGAATTAATTTTAGTAAGGGAAAAACCCCAATTATGGCTCCACCTCTAAATATGGCCCCAGCACGTATGCCGCGTGATAGGTGTTGAAATCTGCCGGACACACCTGAAACTAAATCTGTGCGCTTCTATCAGTGAGTAGTGGCCGTTACGAAGACAACGTGTTTGTATTGTGCTCTTCTTTTACCATTGAAATTACTTGGGAAAGGTGAGTTTTTTACACACACATATTAATAATATTATTTCCATACCTAAATATTATACTCTAAAGACGTAAATTTTTCTTTTAAGTCCTCTATGTACTATACTTTCACAAACTGCAGTTTTCCTGTTAATACCCACCATGTGTTCAACACTATCTTCAGCCATATTGTAAAGTTAGTGTTCTCTAAATATGGCCCCTTACAGGAACCCAAATATCTCAACACATGATGCTGCTGCTGCTGATGATGATAGATGCCGAATGTCCCATCTGTAAGAAGTGTTTCTCAGAAGACAACAAAGGTCAAAAATGGATTCGGTGCACCGAAGTGCTTTGTGTGGAGCCATGAAAGGTGCAATTGCATTATTTGTGTAAAGCAGTAAAACAAAATCCATTAGGAATATTTAACTGGGTACCATTTTTAATTTGTAATATTACGCATAAGATTTTGTGTAAAATATTGAAAAATATAAATTTTTTTGAGTTAATTAACTATGGGGCCACATTGGAATCAGTACAAGTTGTTCAGCAAAACCTCTCATTTTACAAAAATTCCACTTTATTTACTCGAAGTTAGTTTTTGCAAATAACTGGCACTATCCATCGATAGAGAAATTTCTAGATTAGATGTAGTATAATTTTCAAAATTTTATCCTGGTTAGATCGCTCTTCATATGTAAAAAATAAAAAGGGGCCATAATTGGGGTCTTTCCCTTACTTTGAATTCAGGGTGTTCTCAACCTATTATTTACATGTATGTACAGTATATACATGTCGAATGGGTGAGGTCGCTTGGCTGCGGGTTGGAGGTGGCGGGTTCGATCCACCCCTCGGCCTGGGTATCGTAACTTCAATTTTTTTTAAGGTACATTTTTTTTTTTTTTTTTTATAAAACTTTATTTATCAAAACTGCGTATTTACTAAAATTTAGTTTATAAAAAAAGATATATTTAAAATTCATAAAAGCTTTAAAGTTTTACAAAACAACTTTATAAAGCTTTTGATAGAAATATTCGCTTTAAATCTATTAATAAAAAGAATATTCAATTTCATATTTTCATCTGATGATAGAAGATTAATGCTTTTCCCGAAACTAGTTTTAATGTTTTTGAAAAGTTTTTAAAAGTTAGAGTGTTTTGGCCAAATTCATCATTATTATATTCTCATCAATACGTAAGAATATATAAAGTTTTCCAGAAAGATATTTTAACAAAGAAATGAATCGAGGTTTTTAAGTTATGACAAGGATTCCGTGTTTTGATGGATGGTTTGTGTGTCTCCGGTGTCATTTTCTCAGCGGATATGATTTATTCTTGACTTGAAGTGACAGGGCGGTTTCTGTCCTATCACCCACGCTCTCATTACGGGACAAATGAGAAAAGCCGTTTTAATCCATTTCGGTTAGACTGAAGCAATCATTCCCTTACTTTGTCATAGTCTTCGAAATTGACGACCCCAATTGGAACGCGACGGTTCTTACGAGAGAAAGAGACAGCTTTATTTTCTTCGTTGCTTTTCGCCGACGATAATCAACTACATTTGCGTTGCAGTGAAGGAACGGAGCCCAATTCGTTTTCAAATATCCTAATTTCAAACATTCAAAATTTGAGATTTCTTTTGTTAGGTTTCCAGAAGGTCTGGAAAGAACTTAACACCTACTTCCCTCAAAATGTTTAAATACAAGACGGAACATTGTAAATAAAGTAGGAGTGGTGTTATTTAATTTTTTTTTTTATTTATTATGTTGTTATTTTTAAAGTCCTGAAGCAGTACAAAGGAAAAGTTTCGTATATTCATAAATTATAACATTTACCGAATACAAAGAATATTTTCCGAGTTGCATTAAAAATTAAATTAAATAGACAAATATTTAAGTTGATTAAATCCAATTAATTTGAATCATATCTAAGAAGGCGCAGATGACAATTTATTAATAAGTGGATATCTCATAAGACTACGACAGTATTTGAATTCTGATTTTCTTCTACTTATTCAGATTTCTTAATTATTATCAAGGAAATAAATTAGATTGTCTCTTGGTCCATAAATATGCTTGCGTTATTTCAAGAAGACTCAATCAATCTCAAACGTTATAGTCTCACACATACAGACATAGTGATTTTTATGTCTCAATTTCCATAGAAAAATAGGTTAAAAAATTTAAGCCGAATCCTTTCAATTAAAGTAAAACCACAAGTTAAACTAATTTTTCCTGAAAATCCTGCAGATGGCAGCAATTGCGAAGATGTATTTATAATTATAAAGGAAACTTGGGATATTGCTTGTAATTTTTTACTTTTACCAGAAATCTGGTTTTGCAATGGTGATAATATCACATATATTTATAAGAAATTAATACATGAGTATATTATAAAGATCAGGAACAATTATCATTTCAATATAATACGAAAATTGCTTATATTGAACAACACTTCGTTGTTTAATCAAATAAATTTATCAGTGATAATATATAAAGAAGATGCTATTTATTTAAAGTCAACCATACTTGCACAATATTTACAGATTAAAAGTTTAAAAAACAATGAACACTTACTCACTAGCGTAGCAAGGGGGGCGGAGGGGGGGGGGCGGTCCGCCCCGGGCCTCCGCCTGGGAGGGGCCCCAACCAGCCAGCTTATTTCCTTTTTTTTTTGGTTGTTAAATAGGTAATCCCCCTTTTTTTGGTTGTTTTTTGCAGTCAGCCTAGGGGCCCCACCTAAGGAAAATTTCCTTTTTTTTTTTCGGTTGTTAAATAGGAAATTCCCCCTCTTTTTTGGTTGTTGCTTAAAATGGAACTCCCGCCCCGGGCCCCCCAAGGCGTTGCTACGCCACTGCACTTACTTAACTATGTTTCTGGTCTTCGTTTTGGTCGAGACCAGAAATATAGTTAAGTGTTTATGTTTTTTTTAAAACTTTTTAATCTGTAAATATTTTGCAAGTATAACTTTTAATATTTCTTATTGCCATGTAAAATCATTTTGTAAGAATGGTATTTTTGTTTGTTTATGCATTTATCATTTATACATCCACTCGCGGTAAGAGTTTTTTTTTTTTTTGAGTTTTAAGAGTCATTACCACTGAGCTTAGAAGAAAGTCATGACCCCCCCCCCCCACATACACACACTTTTCAAAACAATGTTCGGATTTTTCTAATGTTTTCATGGCACGGAAATGTCAAGACAGGGTTTTTCCGATAGAATTGAGAAGGAATAGTCCCAGTTCTCCACCCTTATTTTTAATTTTAAAAACAGTTTGGAAAACGTCCGGATTATAAAAAATTACATATTATAATTAGGATGGTTAAAGCATTGGATTTTCCCAGGCAAAGCGGGATGACTACAGCTTGTCTTTTTACATCGATTTACAATGGTGGATTCTTCCCTGTTAGCAGCTAAAGAGTCAATGAATGTAATCAAAATCTTGCTTTTTTCATAACTTTTTATTAAAATTGAATTACTAAATTAAATTAACATTTAATTTTACATAAAGTAATATTAAATCAAGTTACCTTATCATTCGAAATATGGGAAATTTCACTGTTCAACTTTGATATAGCTTGTTTGTACGCCTCTTACGCTAAAACGGCTAGGCCGATTTTCTTATATTTTATGAAATTCTTATTTGTAGAAATATTAGTACTAGTATTTTTGATGCCTCTCAGATGCTTTAAAAAAATAAGCGCTAATATCACATAGTAAATGGTAAGAATGAAAGTCTCTTTTAACTGCAATTTGCTGTATAACGATAGCGCTTCTATCAGTGAAAGCTTCTATTGTCTAAAAAATTTTGTATTTCTCTAAGTTGATTCTCATGAATTTTTATGTTTGATTGCGAATCATCCTATTAATAGGCAAAAAAAAATTGTACATGTCTTTGTAAATTTGCAATTTGAAATAACCAATCACAGTGCAGCGTTAGAACACGTTTAAACGTCACGCCCATGTTTAAAGATGGCGCTCTTACTATTTTCTCCACTTCACAACGACAGATCGCGATTACACAATTATTATCAGCGTATTGAGATTTCCTTTCCCATATAAATGAAGTTTACACTGAAATGCATGAAGTTCATGCGTCAAAATTTATCAGAGAGCTTGAAAAACCTCGGTTTTTACATAATTTCGGCTGTGTCACCGCTCTCTCAATAATCAACGAAGTAGGGAATAATGACGATGACGTGTCCTCATTGTTGCCCAGACAGGATTATTGGTATTGGCTGTTGGACATTCGTTATTGTTACTGTTATTGTTGAAACTGGTAAATCAGTGTTTTATTTTATTTTATTTAATAAAAGTTGGCTAAGTCATTCAAATTATATGTGGGCTATTGCGGAAGTCATGGCTTTTAAAAAATTAGCTTAGAGCATCTTTTTCAATCTTAAGTTTTTCAAAAATTTCAGGATATTTCAAAAATGGGGCATTTGTTTTACTTCCGTTAATATTGACTCAATTTCGACGAACCTATTCTTTTAGGACAGCAGGTTGCCATTATGTTTCATAATGAGAAACCGCAGCGCTGGCTACTACGAAAGTGGAAAATCAATTTTTTATTTTTTTTATTTTAACAATATTATAATATTATTTTAACAAATAAGCCGATATTCAAATTAAATATGGGCTGTTGTGGAAGTCATGGCTTCTAAAAAAATTAGCTTAAAAAATCTTTTTCAATCTTGTGTTTTTCAAAAATGTTGAATTTGTTTTACTTCCGTGAATATTTCACGGGTCGCAACTAGTATACATAAATTTTCATCTCTTTTCCACTTATTCATTTAATGTCAGAAAAGCAGTTTGACTTGCTTGAACTTTTATAATCAAGGAATGAAGCTTTGGTAATACATAATTTATTGCTACGTTTCTGCTAAACCATTCCCACTAGAGTTTTCTTCTTCAGCTGGTGACAATTCAATTGTTCTGATCCAATGGGAACTCGTTTTGTCACTGTAGAACAGCTCCCATATTCCCAACCCGCACCAAAACCTCTTAACAGTCAACTTATTTCAACTGAAAGCAATTGTTCTCTAAAATGCCTTTTTCTCGTACTTTCTCACCTTTTCGGTGAGAGTATCACGAGACCCAACTACTTAAAATGTAAAAAAAAAAGAAACAATTTCCTGGAAAAGATTTTCAAATTCTCTTTTCATTGTTTTAAAGTTGATGTTTCCTTCTCTTCTGTTAAAGAAGCAAAATTGCATTCAGTATTAATTATTAAAAGCTTCTTATCACAACAGAAATTAAAATAGAATTCATATGTACACAAAACAATCAATCATAAATTACACTGTTTGCAAAACAGATCTTCACAAATTAAATATCAGTTAAAAAAAATTAATATTCTAAGTCATGTTTAAGGCTCAGTTAAAAGTTGTTATTTTTTATTTATGTAACAGATTAAATGAAAATTTATATAATCAAAATTTGAGCAAAACATGCTTGAATTTGATGAAATTCTATATTTAAACATTTCACTTACATTAATTGACAACGTCGAATTAGCACTCATTTCCAACATATCTACTAGAAATTTATTGTTTGACTGTAGGCTATTTTACAAATTAGAGAAATGTAAAGAATTTCATATAATGAAGCATCTTTAAAACAAATATCTTTAGGTTATTGCTTTTAATAGGTGATGCCACTTCACTTTATCTCTCAGGAGATCAATTACTATGATTTCCACCATTTCAATGTGTGTTTACAGCAATCTTTATACAAATAGAAATATTCTGTCTTTATTATTTTATCTATTCATTCTACCTCTTCTCTTTCATCCATTTGTTACAAACGTGTTCTTTGTACATAATCATTTCTGGAAAAATGACTCAAGTGTTAATTTTCTTAATAACATTTACTAATTTCTTTTCCCTTCACTATCTTTAAACTTATATTAAAGATACTTCGTTGTTTTATCGGTATTTCAGCTTTATATACAGGGTGTACCTGAAATGTGCTGCCAAACTTAAAGGTTGTATTTAATCATGCAAAACAAAATATAAATGTCGCATAAACATGGGTCTGGAAATGCTTTATTTCCAAGATATGAACAATACAGAGGTGTTGGCCTTACAGTCGCTCAGTTTCACACAGAGTGCTCGAAATGTCCTGCACCGGCCGCAATGCACGCAACATAACGTCCTTCCATCGACTGCCGAACACGGTCGAAGATGCCAGATGCATGTCGAATTGTGGTGCACCCATCCACTATGCGATCAAGCAGTGCATGGCCATCAGGAAACGGTGTGGTGTACACTAATGCTTTAAGTCTAATGTATTATGTGTTTGGTGGGAGGATATTGAACATTACATGTCCCGATTACTGAGGAGCAATTTAACGACTCTACGATACGACGTAAATTGTAAATTATAATCGTAAATTGTTGTTTTGCATGATTGAACACAACATTTAAGTTTGGCAATACATTTTAGGTACACCCTGTATATACGTTTATTTTTGAACCCAAAGAGAACTTCTTGAAAGTTGATATACAAATTTTTTGTGGTTAAAGAGTCATCTCTTCTCTGAGTTCAAGCCTCTTTCCTTAAGGAAAAGTAAAATATCCGCGAATTTTTATTAAGCATTATATACTTTTGAATCTGAAGGCAGATCCTCTTTGAACTTAACTTGTATAAGTCTTACAAAACGTTTGACAAATTCATTACATCGGCGAGATGATATTGTGAAAACATATCAGCATTGTTAATCTTGTTACAATATGCTAATGATGTTACATTTAATAATGAAGATCTATGCATAAAAAAAGTCATCGTCATCATCTTTATCAAAAGTCAGTTGACAATTACTATAACAATCCAACATCAACATAAATAATATAATCTGAAAACCAGAAATGCATTTTAAAACAATGCATTTCTTAATTTTTGTTTTTCCCTTTTCCTCACATAGCAGAAATTATTACTATTTTTATTTTATTTTAAGCTTATCTAAAAATAATGGAAAATTACTATGTAATTAATTAGACTTCAAGATATAATTTCTATCTTTTCTTCTCATATCCCAATTAAAAAATGAATTATACATAGAATTATTAATAAGCTTTTTTAAATTAGAAGCATGAGTTTTGATGATCGTTCGAAATATTAATGATAAGAACGAAAGACAATGAAAAGAAGATCAAAGGAATTGTTCAAACTTCCGAGGAATTAAGTTTAAAATTTAACTTAGAATTTTTTTTTCTTTAATTATAATTCTTAATGAGATTACGGTGCCTTCCAGCTCAGTATTAAGACATTGCCATTTTAAATACGGAAGTTGTGGAAAGAAAAAATGTCCTGTGAATATCTGTGGCTTGTTACTTCGAATACGAATTCAAGAAAACTAATGTATCCTTCATATATTCTGCAGTCAGAAGATCAATAGATTTGGATTTATGTATTGCGAATATAAAAAAAATCGCTAACTCAGTTTGCCAGTACATGACAGGAGTCGATTGTTCAGGATTTGCTGGGACGGAAAGCGATATCCCAGAATACATCTCCATGAGAACGCATAAGCTAAATTATGGTAAAAATCGTTGTACTATCCTCATTGGCCTCTGGAGCAATGAAGAGACACTCTCGGAAGGCGTAATTTAATTGAATTACGCCACACCAATTGGCCAAATTTTAGTGTATCAAAAGCCAGCCTAATACCAAACTGATTATGTTATGCTAAAATCCAGTTCACGAAAGAAAAACCTTTTATGACGTAATATGCTTATAGATTGATGTTTCCAGGATGCACAGCGACATCTATTGCTCAAATTCGTAACTGAATCTTATAAATATAATGAAAACATTCTGGTTTTTGTATGTTTTACAACTAGGAATACATTTTTCTATTATTGTTATTATGTAAATAATTCTATAGTTGTTTTAATAACTTGGCTGGGCTATGTAATGTCGATGTAGAATTTCCTCATATTAATTCTTCCGGACTTTATTCACTTACAGAATTCGTTGTAAAGATGTTTTGCTTCCATTGACTTCAATCTTTGACTGAAGCTTCGAATGAATGATATCAAGCGTTGGATATTCATTCTAAAAACGAATAATTTTACTGATACTGGTGCTAACAATAGATAAGTCGAAGTCGTCTATTTCTGCCACTGGCTTTACGCGAATCCGCTTCATTCCCGGCAATGGTTGACGATTTCCCTCGGAAAGACCCTTCGCAGACAACTTTCTTCAATCTCTAAGCAGACAAATTTGTCACCATAATATCATTAAGAATTATAATTATCGAAAAAAATTCTAAGTTAAATTCTAAACTTAATTCTTCGGAAATTTGAGCAATTTCTTTGATCTTCTTTTCATTGGCTTTCATTCTTTTCATTAATATTTCGTTCTATCCAACGATTCAGCAATCTAAATTTCATCACTAAGACTCTTGAAGTAATGAAAAATATTCCAACTTGTAGGTTTAGCTGTGTAATATCTTCTCTCCGTTACTGATAGTAACTCACCATTGTAGAGACGCCATTTCTTTGATGTCGTGATTTCCAGGCGAACATAAGTGATCAGATTTTGCCAAATAAGGAGGTTTTTCTGAATTGAAATCCGCTGTAATTGTAAAGTCATTGGAGGAATCCTCTCAATCTACGGGATGGTTTCTCGAAGTACGATTAGGCAGTCAGTATCCGCAAATGAGATACTAAATGCTGAAATGTAGTAACTTTGCTGTCCGAATTTCGTAGCATTAGTTCGGAACAGAGCCCTTCTTAACA
This sequence comes from Thereuonema tuberculata, assembly GCA_023159025.1. Lineage (NCBI taxonomy): Eukaryota > Metazoa > Arthropoda > Chilopoda > Scutigeromorpha > Scutigeridae > Thereuonema > Thereuonema tuberculata. Next base: position 9,336,772 of record JAFIDM010000005.1, read on the forward strand.
AGGCATTCACAAAGTGAATCTAATGCAAGAAGAATATTTTTAGGAGAATGCTATTGATTGGCCTCTATAGAAACTGAACCTTAATCTTATTGAATAACTGTTGGATGAGTTGAAACAAGTTATCTGTATCTGGCCTCACCTCCTAAAACCATAGTTTGCATAAATTTGAAAAATCCTTCAGGAGACAAAGATATTGCTATAGCAAATACGAAACTTATTAGTGGCAGTCATCTACATTGAGAATTCTGGAAATAAAGGGCCTTCGCTAAGTTGGCCCAGGATGTACATGTAACGATGAAATGCCTAATAACGAAATTCTTTTTCTGTGATAAGCCAACATTATCGAATTTACTTTATTTGGCAATAAGACAATAATTTATTCGAAATAAAAATTCACCCTAGTTTAAGAATGTTCCAAAGGTAGAATCGGGCACATGGTTTCTTTATTTATATCTTTATTTACCTACTTTGCAGTTTAGGGGGTCTCTTAATTACTTATTCCCTGAGAAGAATACATTAAAAGTATTAAAGTATTCCACTACAGGCCTCAATATGGCCTTTGGGTTGCGGGAGATGAAGCTTCCGGCATTTCCCGACCTAAAAGGAAGTCTTGTGGTCAGACCGAAGCCCATCCGCCTTTCATCCCCGGGAACAAAAACCGGTACTTATTTTCCAGAGGGCTGGAAGAACACAAACTCATCTCTAAGGGTATTTCTAATTGAATAGTGCTAAAAAATTCAAAACAATAATGCCTTGAATTTTATGTATGTAAAAAATATTTGCTAGTTTTAAAATAAAATGTTAATAAATCATCGTATTCATAAGACATTATTTATAATCTCATAGAACTTTGATTCAGTATCTGTCATTTACTTATTTTTTCGCAGTTCATATCAACGTATGCGATCCTTTTCTACAAAACGAAATCAATATAGCTTTAGCATCTTAGCAGCGCCGATGCTCTTATCTAGTGCCTTATCCTTATTAATTTATTAATTCAACTTAATAATTCAGCTTTAATTCTTATTCGTTATTCGGGATTTAATTCTGCAAAAAGAAAAAAGGAAATCTGCAAACCTATGTCCTCAAAAATACCCGATTATTTATTTGTAATCGCCATTTATAAAATTGCGAACTTTCTCAATCTAAAAATTCAAGAATGTTTGTTGAGTTTAACGTGCTTCTCAAACGATTACTATAGTCTCCTACTTGTCCTCGTATTTTATTAAGAAATCCATTTTATTTTTCCTTAATGGAATTATTAGTTTTTGAAATTAAGAAAAGACTTTTTGTATATTTTTCTTAGAAGCACTTAATTCTTCCCTTCAGGCATTTTCAGAAAATCGTTGCTAAAAGAAACTGTGTAAAAATCCAATAATTAACTTAAAGAGTCTGTTATTCTAGAATTGCGCTTTTGCTGTAGGCTCTGTTGGGATAAGGTTTAAGTTAATAGACGACCATCTTAACACCTTCTTCATAAGGTTTTACCACATTTGAATTCTATTAAGCACTTGTCTGATACGAAATGATAGGAATCCTTCATGAAGTCAACGATAATGTTTAAAGGAGATGGAACACTCTTTCATTAGGCTGTAAGATTACTTTTTAAATGAGCGCTTACTCATAATAAGATTAAGGTTAAACATCCTGCCCGTATCAACAGCGTAACAGATAAGGCTCCTAGATCTTCAGCCAATAGGACTAAGTGGTTCGGAAGGCAAGTCTGAAGGGCGCTGTCCCCGTCCACTCCTCCCCTGAAAAAAGTTCGGTATTCATTTGACATATGGCTGAGTGCAGCTTTGTATCTAGAAATGGAAAACAAAATGCAAGGAAGGCAATTCGACTTGAAGAACCGTTGAGAAATGTCTGACCGTCTGAGCTACAAGATCTAAGGATTCCAGAAATCTACATCAAATAATTATTAGTTTGCTAGGAATACAAGCTTGAATCTGACGTCAGCCAATGATAGAATATGGATAAGATCAATGTGGTTAATAATTCATATTTTGTAAAATATTCAAAACTTAAATTTTGATAATGGAGATTTTTGACATCAAGTAAATCTCGATTGATAGATGTGGTTTTCTGTTTTTCAAATATGACTATTTCATTGAATTTGTTTTCAGTTCCCCGTATCTTAGCAGTGTAACAGCATCAGTGCTTTTCCTAATGTAACTTACGGCACTTTTTATAGAGGTTTCATAATTATTCTCAGTGTTATTAGAAACTACAATACAAACAGATCCCTTAAAGTATCGACTGTAAAGGGCATTTTATTATTCAAGATCATCGATTTCATTTTAATTCATTGTTTCTGTTTCCATATGGGTTCGGTTGTCCGTTGGTAAAGCACTAGGCTGAGGGGTTGGAAGAGCTGGTTCTCCTTAAGGAGAAGTCCTTGGTGCTTCTCCTGTATAAGAAACCCAGTATTCACTCAGCCCTCTGTAAAACGAAGACCAGGTTTCTTTACTGGAGAGTAAAGGGGGCTAGCGTCGGACTGACCACCTGTTAGTCACTTAGTCACGGAAAGTCGGGAGCTCTGAAGGAGCCCTTTAGTGGCATAGTTTAATTTTTAATCTAATTTTTTATATTTCTGTATTTCTGGATTATAGGCAGTAAAAAAGTTTCGGATCCTGCACTTCTGATATTCTTTTTCTCCAATAATGAATCTTACAGGATTCCATATAGAAAAGTAGCCCTTTTTAGCAATAATAAGTATGATCACGTGATCATGGTAGTCCCACGAACAACTGGAGAACAACTTACTCAAGCAATATACCATTTATTCACTGAGGGATGGACAGACAACGAAGATCTCTGGCCACCTAGTCTCCGGACATATCGCCTTGTGAGTTTTTTAAATAAGAAAAATGTACACGGAGAACACCCGAGGAGTTCGTGGTAAAGTTGAAGGACTCCAATGTCAGTCTTCCGCTGAATCTTACTCTGTTACAACGGCTCCCTGCTATAATGGCCCCCAATCAGCACAATCTTCAATAATATTCTTTATCATTAAAAGTAACAAAATAACTTTCGAATGTATTGCAATAATTCTTATTTTTTTATTACTAATATAACTAATATTAACAAAAGAAAAAGAAAAGTAGTAAATATAAGTCCGTCTTCATTCTATAGATTAGAAAATGTATTTCTTTGAGAAATGTTTACTGTTTGATAGTTATTTGACTTAGAAAGTGTTCCATAAAAGAAAATGAACATTGGTTATAACTTCTTAAAAACCGAGTTTGTCATTCATTGCCATTGCTCGGATTATTTCCTGAAAACCTTGTTTTGGCTTAATTCCAAAAAAGAACCTTTTGTCGACTGATATCTCGACTTTTTATAAGTCACACGCTGGTAAGTTCGTTTCGAAATTAAGAAATACAAAGAATGTTTCCAACTGGTATCAAAGCTGATATAAACGATTTTCTTTCTTTTCTTATACAATCGAAGCACGTTTTATTTGGAATCATTGTAAGAATAATCGATAACCATTTTTCTTTCAAGGAAGGTTGGACTTTCTTGATTTCATTCAGTGCCAAGAGATACATCTCTTGTGATGGAAATGTTTTCAGTAATCTTTTAGGCCTCATCCTTCAAAAAAAGTTTTTCGACAGAACTATTTTCTTAATAGCTGTCTCTTTCATTCCTATTATGTGACTAGAAGATATAAAATAGTCCAGATGTATGAAACCCCTATAAAGTGTTTAGGTGCCTAATTCAAAGGTTCTTCTATGAAATGTGGAGATGGGAAACTTCAAAATTGCCTAAGAATCTACAGATACTTCTGTAGATCCTTAGGATGACTGACTAATTAGACAATTCTCAACGAGTGTGATAGTTCCCAACATATGCCTGCATGACCTAGGAACCACCTAGTCCCTATTAAGCATCAATACGCTTATAAGATCTTAATAGGATGAGAAGGATTAACAATTTCATGTTCTACTACTGAAATTGGAGAAGCTTACATCAGAAAATCACAGGATTCTTAATTACATGTAGTATGAAAATGATATAATATTAATTAAATTAGTATTGCTAGCTTAAATTGTAAATTCATTCATTCATTTTATTTCAGTTAGATTCTAACATAGTCCAGTTCAAAAGTATTTGTGTAGCTTTCTTTCAAGTAGGTGCTACAGATGCTAATTACACTTGATACAATAATTTTCATTAAGAGATGTAATAAAAAGACTAAAATTACCGATTATATATTAATTAATAATTATAGGATTGAAAGCTTCTGAACGTGGTAAATTGACACAAACAGTTAACTAAGTATGCAAGGTTATTGAGTTTTGAGAAGTTATACATTGATAAAAATCTATAATTAATATTTAAATATAGTAAATACAGTATATGAGACAAATTTTAAGATAAAACGATTAATAATTTATAAGATGACATACCGGTGCTTATATATAAACGTATCTAAATTTACAAGTAATATATATCCATATAATCACTTTCAATTAATATATCTGCACAAGTACTATATACACATACACAAGTAACTTGTGAAGAAGATAGTTGAAATTCAAAATCATAGTGTAATTCTCTTCATAGGAGAATGACTTTATTTAGAAATTTTGACTTGCCTATTTTCATTATTTGTAATAAACCATTTCTAAAGAAATAAAAAAAAAATAGTAAATTACTTCAGAAATCCTTGATTTTTTTCTAAAAGTTTACAATCTTTAATATTTTTATACGTTTCTTCTAATTTATATTATACTGTCATACTATTTCATGAACCTTCCTTTCATAGAAAAGTAGGCTAATTAACTAGGATATGACATTCACTCTGACGATTCATGTTTAATTCAACTTAAGCTCTGAGTGTATGTAGAGGCAATAAATCACACCCCCATTTATCGGAGTCTGGAAGATTGTTGATTAAGATAGCAAAGTCTATCAATGAAGGCAGAGGATCAGAAAGAATTTCTTGATGTAGGATTAGACAACCATTGGTTGATGATAAATATATCTATCCAAGTCTTTCTTCTGAAGACAAATTACAGAAGTTCAAGAAAAGTATTTTTGAAAGTAGAGAAGTAGTAAAATAAAATGGAAATATATATATAGATAAAAAAATACAATTGAAGAAATAATGGAGTTCATTTTATAATTAACAAGTTGTGATTGATAATATTTCAGAGTTGGTAGAAAGAATTGTCATTTGAAGATCAAAGGTACATTAGTTTAGCATATTAAAGAAGTTTTGTAATTGAGGATGGGAATGCTTGGAATGATTTTATGTACTGTTTATTATGTTATTAGCCTTGCTGGCGTGGCCGTGCGGTCTAGATGGCGGTCTGCCGTGGTGGCCAGTGCGCCAGTACCTGGGTTCGAATCCCGGCAGTGGCTTGGCTGTTTCACTTTCCTCTCCTGTGTTGTTCGCCTCTTCTTCGCTTTCTCTTCAGTCTGACGTCATTCCTTAATGGCGTCCTGGGGCAGGCAACTGGAAACCACCCCAGTATCTTTCCCCAGGCATTTCTGGGAATTCCATGCGAATTTCATAGAATTGGACTTGTCTCCGGACAGAATACTGTGGATGGATGGATTATATTCTTATTATTCTCAGTGCTTTGGACATTGATGGACATAATCTCCGGATTCTTGAAATCAAGGTATTTTGCACATCAAATTAGTTTTAATTAGTTCATTGAAGGTTCAGGGGTTTTCCTGATGATGTTGGCTGTCTCAAGAATGGCTTGCTTTTGCATTATTCGCAGGTGCCATTCCTGCAAGCCGAGGCTGTCCTTCAGTGATTTCCATTCCTCACTTACAAGTCCATTCGTGGATGTAACCACTGGGACCACGGACATACTTTGTAGTCCATGCATGTCTTGCAGTTCGACTGCAAGTGGCTGGTATTTCTTCTTTTTGTCCGCAATGACAGAAGTAACGTGGTCATCCAAAGGCACAGAAATATCAATAATGGTAGCAAGTTTGAGCCTTTTTATTGAATAAAAAATATCCGGCCTGTTGGCTTCTACTGTCCGATCGGCGACGTTAGCCGATACGATATCCAAGGGAGCTTTGCTATTTTCGTTCTCAGCACCTGAACAAGTGTTCAGGTTTGCATTTATAGTAAAGTGTTTCCTTTTCTAAAAGGCGATGCTGCTTTGCCAAGGCCTGATGGACGACTTTGGCCACGTCGTGATGACGATGTGAATACTTCTTTGGAGAGAGTATTAGGCAACGTCCTGAAATATGTTGGATGGACTTAATATTCTGTTGGCAGAGCCTACATCTATCAGAGATGTTAGTTTTCAAGATATCATTTTCTTGTGCAATCAAGCTGCTCTTGAATAGATAAGACGAACCCGTCAGTTTCTCCAAAAAGTCAACTTGTTCTCAGCCACTCAGTGGACTATTTGAGATCCATATTCGAAGTCAGTGCTGCAGCAAATCTTCCATGCAAAGTTACTCTTCCAGTTGTTTACTTGATCTGCTTGTGTTTTAACGTCTGCCATAGTGGTTTCTTGAGACAGTAGCAATGGAGTGCAATTCTGATCTCGTTGATATATTATTTGATAGATGGGACTTAAAATTACTAGACTTAAAATTACTAGACTTAAAATACTCCCGCAAACATTGCTCCTGTTGGTGACACATCATTGTAACGCTTAATAAGCCTCTTCCACCAATATTTCTGGAGATATAAAATCATTCTATTGAACTTCGAGGATGATGAATTCTACGGCTAGTAAGCGTTGTACGGATCTTTCGATCAAATTCTTCTTTTTCTTCTTCTTCTTCTTATTATTATTTAAATTTCAAATAGACATCAAAGCTGGGTTTTTAATCGCGTTTTTGCATTCTTTATGATTCCTTGTGTTTTCAATTTTATTAATTTATGAGGTTCTTTGACAATTGATAATTCTAGTTCTGAATATATAAGAACTTTTGTTATTTACATTATTATTATGTTTGTATGTTTCAAACCTTGGGTTTCCCCAGCAAAAACAATATGGCGGGTCAAGGACCAAAGCACATACTGCCAAGTGTAAAGACGTGTGCAAGAATGATTAGGGATGTGTGCTTGTGTCCATAAATTTCCT
>JAFIDM010000005.1:9343851-9357933 GCA_023159025.1 Thereuonema tuberculata
TTATGTTTGTATGTTTCAAACCTTGGGTTTCCCCAGCAAAAAACAATATGGCGGATCAAGGACCAAAGCACATACTGCCAAGTGTAAAGATGTGTGCAAGAATGATTAGGGATGTGTGCTTGTGTCCATAAATTTCCTAACTATGCGTGTAGTGTTGAGTACCACAGCCTTCTGCAGTTGTGCATAAGTGATTTTGTGAAGTCCTAGTGTGCTGAGACTGTGGTGCAATGTGTGAGGCACTAGACCAGTAGCTGCTCTTTGGTGGAAATGTTCCCTAAGTTATTATTATTATTATTATTATTATTATTATGTTTGTATGTTTCAAACCTTGGGTTTCCCCAGCAAAAACAATATGGCGGGTCAAGGACCAAAGCACATACTGCCAAGTGTAAAGATGTGTGCAAGAATGATTAGGGATGTGTGCTTGTGTCCATAAATTTCCTAACCATGCGTGTAGTGTTGAGTACCACAGCCTTCTGCAGTTGTGCATAAGTGTTTTTGTGAAGTCCTAGTGTGCTGAGACTGTGGTGCAATGTGTGAGGCACCAGACCAGTGGCAGACAGAACGATGGGTACAACACGTACTCGATCTTGCCTCCACTGCTTCTGGAGCTCGTGTGCTAGATCAGTGTATTTACTGATCTTGTCTGCGTGAGTTTTCTGCATGTTCTTGCTGATAGGCACTGCAATATCAATTAGATAGGTCTGTTTGTTGACCTTATCAACAAGTGTGATGTCAGGTCTGTTGTGATGTATGGTTTTGTCTGTGTGAATGGATTATTATTATTATTATTATTAACGTAACACAAGTTTCTGAGGAACATCTAGAATACTAGGGATGACAGAAAATACAATAATGAATGGAAAAGAACTGAAAGAAATTCTATCAAATCTTTTTACTAAATATTAGGGATAAATCAGAAGATTGGAAAATATTTCAGTAAGGAGAAACAGCAGTTACTGAAATATTATAGCTCAACAAGTTTATATGAATTATGTTTGACAGTTATTTATAACTAGATTCAGCTCAATTAAGAGAGAGACCACACGGAATTTATGGTTCGAACGTATTCATCTAAGAGAGAGCTGGGTCCGCATATCATGATTTCTAATGAGTCTAACGATTGCATAACTGCTACAGTTCACATATTCTATTTGACTTTAGTGATTACATGTCATTTCCCAGCTCTAAAATCGAGTTCAAAAATTTTCTCTGCTACCTGAATGAATACTAATAATGATCACGGTTCGATTTTAATTTTGTTATGTTTATTGTTCACAAATCTCCTTTCAATACTAATCAGTTAGTTGAGGAAACAACAACAACAGAATTAAATCCGAAAGAGTTTGTTGAATTCTTAAATGTCTGTACGTTGTTTTTGGAAACACAATAGGAATTCGCTAAAATTAAAATCAGTCAATTAACAATTCAATATGATTTTAGCTAATATATTTTTTTCACATTGTATTTTATCTGTAAGGAACTTATGGTTCCAATGTCATTGATTAGTTTAGGTAAAGAATAGGTCAAATACTGTAGAATAGAATTTCGTTGGTCGTTTAGATTCTTCTAAACGTTTAGAACCTTCTAAAACATTTCAGAATTTCCTATAATTCCATCAGACATTGAATGTCTTGGTTTTTATGGGTGCAAGTACGTTATAAAGTTACCTAAGTAACAACAACAATAATAATAATAATAATTTAATAAATAAATAATAAATAAGTAATAATAATAATAATAATTTTACGAAGATACTTGGACAATTCTTAGGTCTCTGGGTGAGACTTGAGTTGCTCAATAACTCCAGTCAAAGATGTGTTCTTTTTGTCTTTGTACTGTGTCAAAGGTTGATATAATAATAATAATAGGAAGTAGAATTTAAAGTTGAAATTTAAAGTATCTTTTTTCTTATTTTATTTAATGATTTATTTGAATTGTCGTGATTAAGTTTTTATGATATTAAATTTAGAAAGATAAAACCTTGTAGACCTTTACAAATCAATATATTTAAATTTGTAATAAACATTAAGGAATAAAATAAACATTAGTACAAAATAGCAATAAATGAATATTAGATTTTCTTTTCATGATTTGTAATAAAATTTCAGTTTACAAAGCAATGAAGACTTGTAGTGGAAAGAAACGATTTTGTATTTCAATAAAATTTAGAAGCGAAGGTTTTGCTTTTGTTGCAGACAATGTGAGGGTGGGTTCCTCGAGTGAAGGAACGGGTAAAACACTTACATTTATAAGTCAACTCTTACTCTGCCGATGAGCGTATTGATTTTCGTGCTCTTGATGTTCCCCCTCCCCACATGATTTAGGCTCGTCCGTTTGGATCCATGACAGCCACATTTCTCTAGTAATTCTCTCTCTCCCGTTCTACCAACCCATTGCGCGAGCTCGCGGCATTGTGGGCTATCCCAAGATTCCCATCGAAGCAGTTAGGGGGTCTCCCTGCAGGAAACCCATCCTCCTACAACCTGGAAACAATAGGTTCCTCTCCTGTGACGGTTCAACACCCGGAAAGGAACCTTTTCTGCAACCCTTTCGCCATTGGAACCGTCCCTCCAACGCCTGTTCTGACGTTGGTGTATCAGACGTAAGCCTAACTCGGTGAGTATAGATCTGTACGTGTTCTGAGAATGAAATGCTTCCTAATCGTGCTTAGAGCTCGCAATGAATGAAACTAAAGAAAGCCATTTATAAGCAGTAGCTTCCCAAAAAAATTACAGCTCTAACTGCAGTTCTAGTCAATTTTTTTTACATATTTGTTTTATAAAAAAATCATTTTAAAAATTTGTTTTCCTCTTGCATTAAATTTTTCAATTTCGTTAATTTCTCCCCATAATGAAAAACAATTGTAATTCAGAAATTTGAAAGATATTTCTTATTTTAAAGTTAGTTTTTATTATAAATCAACTTATAATAGAACTTTACTTTTATTTATTTATTATTAGAATGACATAGCAGAAGCAAAATCTAAATGAAATAAATATAGCATTATTTTTAATATATTTGACACAAACTATTAATGTTTGTAGTAATATATTTCAAGAAAGAAAGAAATTAATTTTAAGGTCGTTTACATAATATAAAGTTGCTTAATAATATAAGTTGCATGCTTGCATTTTTATAAATCAGCTTGTTAATAAGAAATTCTGCACTTTATGTATAAGCTATATGTTGGTATATTTCTTAAATCGGTATGTTAATATTGATTCTAATATTCATTTCCTTGTACAATTGATGTTTTGTGAGTAAATAAATTCATATTGATAGTATTTGTAACTTTAATATTCATATTCTGATGTTACAAATACTATAGAATGAACAGAAATTATAAAGTGGGAAGTTATGAAAATTTGTTTACATTTTAATTAAACAGTTGCTTTTGATGTGAGTGATTTTTTTTTTATTTATTTCATGAGTGGAACTTAGCAGATATAAAACATTTTAAATAAACTCTCTATTTATTTATTAGAATGCTTCTTTTCTTACAGCATCATTCAAGTCAGATTTTGTGATTTTAAAATAAAAAGTGAATTCATAATGAGCTAAAAAGATACTAATTTTTTTTTTTTTTTACATTTTGTTTTCGTTATAAATGAGTTCGTTCTAATCGTTCATTGATAAAATGAAACTGCTGTATTTATAGACATTTCTGTAAATGCAAAGATATATTTATATAAATGCCCAGTAAACTTTTTGCTTTTGAAACTGCAGGTTGGGTCGTATCTATAACACGGATTTTGTTTGATATTCCTCCATATTTTTGCAGCAATAATTCACCTGCTTGACACATTGTGTTGTTTACGAGAAGCTAAGTTAGCATTTTGCTATCATTTAATCAAGTCACTTAAGTTTCTCCTGGAAGATAATCAACTACAACGATCAGGAACCCACCCAATAAGAGAAGCGAAGAACAATTTCAGATGAGGGTGAAGTGAAAACAAAATGTATTCTTTGTAAGAAAGAAAAGAATTAATGTTCAAAATTAAGAATCTATTATTACAGGAAGCAACGGGAAAAGAAGTTTCATTTCCATCTTCCTTTTTTTTTTTTAATTTTCAGTACTTAAATTTAAAATTAAAAATAAATAAAAACACATAATTCAAAGTTAAAAACCTCTATCTGTCAGAGGATAGGCACTGAAGGAGTTAAGGCTTCTATAATCCTTAGCCGAACGGAAGGAATTTAAAAGAGGGCAAGTCCCAACACCCGCTCTTAAGACGCTGGGTAACTCCTGGGACCCGTTTGGAGGAGAAATAATCAGAGAAAATTCCAGATCTCCGCCGGGAGTTGAACCCTGCTCTTCCAGCCCGTAGCGAAACAAGTGACCAAGTTAATGCTCGGACGCCAAAACATAAGTCTTCATTTTATTATAAATAATATTAAACTTTCTGTGAGGTAATAAATTACATTGTGTTGATTAAAATACTCTTCGAGGTACGTCAAAATAGCTTTTGGAGCTAAACATAAGAAATGAATCGATTCTTTGAATAAATTACTAAATACAAAATTGCTATAACTAATATTTCTTTACCATTTGTTTTATCATTCTTTATCCTTGTCTGATCTCGGCTTCTAGAATTTTTTTAAAGATGAAAAAGAAGTATAAATAATATATCGTATTATTCAATATTAAAAAATCCCAAAGTATGCATCTGTACTTGTGCGATTCAGTTCTTAACAATTGACAGTCGTATGTATCATTTTCATTGAGTTACGTTTACTTAGTAATACATCCTACTTTAAAAAAATAGTGTCAGCTTCAACAGAAAAATGATTACTTTAGCTACTTCAAATAGATTTGTAGATAGACGAAAATTACTATTCGCCATCTACATAAAATTATAGAAACCAATTTCTAAACATCTTTTAGTAGATAAAAAAAACTGAAAATCGATTTTGTGTCTTAATAAATTACCATCTCCTACACTGTTTAAGAATGTGAGGTTTACTCAAGTATTTTGATCTTAGAAAAAAAAGCTAAGGCCTAAATTCGTCTCGGTCTCCAACCCTTAGGCTTCAGAGAAGATAATTTAAAGAACAATAAGACATCTTTTATTTTCTTTTAAAACAAAAACGTATTACAGAAACACCAGATCATTTTATTACATTTACACCACATCCAATTTGTTTATAACTAAAATTCCAGCATCAGTACTTAACACAGCAAAAACTTTTGATAATATTTGATCATCAAAAGTCTATTAGTTTTCGTTTACTTGTTACTTCAGGACGTAATTCCATTTTAAAGTTAATAAATACTTCCAATCGCTGTAGGATTTATCTTTTTGATGCATGGAAATCTTCAGAAATGTCGAAAATTGGGTGTGGTATTAATTTAGTAATTACCCAATAATTATGAATTTCAAGTCAAGTTAAATCAGAAAGTCTCTAAATTTAGTTGAAATCTGACAGATTGTTTTTGAGAAAAAGAGTTTCTGACATTATATTGACGCATTAATAAGTTTTAAGCATTTGTTGTTGAATTTATCAGATGGCTAAGGATAGAACATTGAACATGAGGCAATGTTTATGAATATGTAATGAAATTGATATTTAGTGATATTGCAAAGCATTCTTATTACTTTTCAATCTAGCAGCAAAATAATTTTTGGGGCTTACAAGGTTTTAAAGCTCTGGGTAAACTAGCGGAGAAATGTGTGATAAAACGTCGAACTCTTGGACTTTTATTATCAGTTTAGTGCAGGACAGGGTCCTCTTCTTTGGGGCAGGAGGAGGGTGTGTGTAATGTAATTTCCCAGGTTGACCAACCAGCTTGGGAAATACTGCTGATCTCCCAACACCAAGTAATGGAAAAAGGGAGTAGCTAAGAAAAAAACACTTTCAAGAGACCAGAAAAATACCCACTTCTAAAGAAATAACACTCTCTGTAGTCTATGTGTCGTACAAGCTACCAGACATCCAGTCTAGACTTTTAAATGCCAAAAATCACAGGAAAGACGAATTGTTTAGTAATAACATGGCAATCTAATGATGTCTTAACGTTGACTATTTCGACTATTTTTTTTATATTCAAATGCATTTTGAACTTCAAGGTAAGAATAAATTTCCTGCAGTTTTCTCTCTCAGGTATGAATTTTCCAGGAATACATGTTATTTGAGTTCTTTATTTTTTCCTATGAAAACTCACTCTTTGCAAACTCTAATTCAGTGGATATTTCTTTTCACGGTTCAGATCCATGGCTATTTATATGCTTTTTAGTAATGTAGCTTTTGTCTCAGTATACTTAACTTTATATCTCTCAATAACTTTTTTTGTCTTAGTTCAGATAAAGAAACTTTAAAATTACTACGTTCTTAAATTTTGTTCATCTCTTCACTATGTGATTTTTCGTTGTTTTCTTGTGAACCAGCCAGCTCCTTTTCGCAATCATGTATCCCTTCCAAAAAACAGTATAAATTCTTTGCATTGGGTTTTGTGGAGACTGGAGGAACCCGGGTTCCTTTCCCGGCCCGTGGTCGGGATTTTTTCATTGTCATCTCTCTTCCAGACGGGCCATAGGGGTTCACCCAGATGTCTGTCAAACAGGTATCGGGTTTCTTACTTGGGAGTTAAAGGCACCCGCACTCTGACAATCCAACCTCCCGATGGCCGGTAACCCTTATAGTGATACACCTTTACCTTTATCATTTATCCCTTCCTAATAATATCATAATCATATTCACATATTCATCAAGATATAACTTTTGAAATCTTTGAATCCATAAATTGGGTTGAAGACGAAATGGCTTGTTTTCATTCTTCCAGATTTATTGACAAGTAAAGCAACAACTTACAGTATATAGAATACTTAAGAACTGACATTTCCTTTTTTTTACATTAAAATAATTCCTAAATTTTGCCATAAACAAAGTCCAGGATTTTTAAATTTCTAGGACATACATCCTGTTACTTTTATAAGCTAACAGCCAAATAAAAGAAAATGGCCGTGCAGTATATCATTGGTAACCTGCTGTTAATTTTAACTTTCAATTACCAATGATGTTTGCTTTATGTTCTTTCAACGATTTTTTTTTAAATAAGCTTGCGTGACTTTGTTTTTAATATTGGAAGCTCCGCCTCCAAGCATTAAATCTAAATTAATGATATATACCACTTTGACGAAAATGAATTCTCAACTTTATTTTGATAGGTTTCAGATATTGTGTTGATTCATTTCGTTGAACTTAGAATAATCTACACTTTTAAAAAAAGTCTCGATCTGCCTTCAGTTGATATTTTTTTAGGATATTGAAACGCATGATATTTAAAAATGATATGCTAGTTAGAGAATTCTTTTTAAATTTAATAATAATTATAATAATACCATATGACTATACATGTACAAGTATTTATACTTTCTTTGATCAATTATAAGTGGGACGTCATAGTAGAGGTTCATGTTCTTAGAGTTCATTAAACAAGTTGATTTTGATAACAGATGAAAGCCTTCAGTTAATGAAAACTAAATATCTCTGTCTCGCATCTACCGCGTTAAGTGTATTTCCTGAAGGACCTTGAGATTTGTGAATAGTATTTGTTAATAATATTTTAATAATAAAGTTTGATATTCAGTCATCCGAAGTCAAGGTTAGTTTTAGCTGAAAAGCCCAAAATTTCCGGAAGTTATCTACGAAATAACTTTGTGACGTCCCACTTCTAAGCTCCGCCCATTAAAATCCCGTGAACAAATGTCGACTTTGTTGTTACTTATTTGTAGCTACACCAATGCCCTAAAAGCTCTGAAAAGTTTGTGGCAAAAACTAAAAACAACATGACTACAAGGTTTTGAGAACAGGAAAAATTATCAAAACTATCGGCGTTTATCACAAGGTACCTGGGTCAGGTCCAAAGGAAAGTACAAAAGCACGAAACAGTTCTCCTGAAATCCTACTTAAAATGACTCAAGGCTGTAAACGACTATGGTTGTTCTGTATTTCTTAATTTGAAAGTCTTGTTTAATTATTGAAACAAAAGCTATTAAGATTGAAATAAGAATGCCATTTAAGTCTGGGACGGCCGTTTCGAACTTGTTGAGCTACTGAGCCAGTGACTCAAAAGACGTACGAGGGGAACAATTGTGAATTCGTGATGGAAACAGTGGCCCCTCAATAACATTCTTATTTCAATTTGAATTGATTGCATTCCTTTTACCCTTTAAAAGATTTGTTAAAGTTTTTTTTTCTTATTCTTTTTTTTGGTCAAATACCTTTAGAGGTAGTCGGAGTGCTGCCCAAGGATTTATATTCCACATTTTGTTCTTGTTTTTATTTTATTTTTTGTGTTTAGTTGTACAGGGATCACTGTTTACATCGCGAAAAGCTATTAGGGTCTTTTCACAAGAAGCGAACATGGTCGCGCGGCCAGTAATTTTTGGCTGCAACGAAAATAGCTCCATTGAAATCTATAGAACGATGGTGGTTGCGTGTCATGTCGCGACCAAGCGGTGTGTGAAAGGCTCCACTGAAATCTATAGAATGGTCTGGTCGCGCGATCTGGCCGTGCTGCCATGGTCGCGTCGTGTGAAAAGGTTCTTAAGGTTTTCGATTTCTAAGCGATAAAATGTGTGTGTGAGTGTGTTTGTGTGTATCGGTTCAGAGCCTTCTTTAACATATTTAGAAGAGATTAGTAGATAAAAGACCAGAAAATCTTAAAATTGTGGATATCATGTTTTTATATGTTTTTATGAGTGGTCAGGATTGCCAAGGCATTCTAACTAACAGTAATATTAACTAAAAAAAACCACTTCATATTTATTACTATTGATCTTTCAATCTTTCTTTCTTCTTCTATTATACAATATTTCGGTCGTACGTACGGACGATCTTCCTCGGGTAAGACTTTTTACAAATTCATTAACTTGCAATTAACAATATTTTTAAATAACAATATCTTCAATTTGACAAACATCATATTTAAGTTGTTTGCAATTATTTAAGGAAGGTTTAGAAGTTGTAGAAATATTTTTATAATAATATGTGTTATTACAAAAAGTATTATTTGCAAACAATTTTAATGTAATATTTACGAACAATCTGAATGTGATATACATGTCAAATTGAAGATATTGTTACGTAAAAATATTGTTAATTCAAAGTTAAGGAATTTGTACAAAGTCATATCCGAGAAAGATAGTCCATAGGTACGATAGAAATATTGTATAATAGAAGAAAGAAAGAAAGATTAACAGTAATACTGATGCTAATTTGTCTTTATTTGATCACGTGACTTTTATCAGTTGTAGTTAATCTGTTAATGACTACATTATAACAATGCAGTCTAACACTGGTCTACAGAAGTAGGTTCATGAGAGCATGAACTTATTTCTATATTAAAATTACAATTGTTAAACTTTTAAATTATTAAGAGTTCTAATATATTTCGTAGGAAACCTCCAAATTTCTAATTCTCAGGAGCTTACAAGGTCGATAAACATAAAACCCTCTTTAGAAAATTTTTGATTACGAGAAGACCCTCCTCTTCGATGGTTATATTAACCCTCTTCGATATAATAGCAGCTCCTTTGTTTATCAAAAGCTAAATTTCGATCAGAACTGTTTCTGCTCAAGATAGGAGAAAACGTACCATTCTATTCCAGAAAAGAAATACGCTTACATTTACAGTTTTGGAAGAAAAATGGTTATATTTTAAAATTTCAAGATAGATGAGCAAATACAAGGTTCAAAATATTTACCATCAGATTTTAATAGTTTTGAAAAAACTTAATATACGTGTTTTAGATGTTTGGTAAAACAATGAAGAATCGATTTAATATTTTATGTCTGCCAAGGGATTTTTCATATATCAATGGAAGCTTAAGAGCAAGAAAATTTCTACCGATTCCCTTTCTGCTATCATTTCCCAGATTCTCTTAACTTAAATTGTCCAAATTACCAATTACCTTTAGAAAGACATCGTTGTGTCTTTCAACGTTAGAAGGGGTAATTTATGGTGAAGAATCTAGGTGAAAACACGGGTATACCAATTTTGGTCTTTCATGAAAGTAGCAAAAAAAACATCTTAAGCTAAAACTTACATCCATATTAAAGATGTGAAATATCTCAACACTTTTTTTTAAGAAACTAGTTGTTTATTTAGACCACCAATGAAAAATTGTTTTCTTTAGTTTGGTAGATTTGAACGATAAACAAGAACATTACATTGTAAAGATGCCTTTTGTCATACAACAGATACTTATTTTTGGAAGCTGATATTTTAATTGTTGATGAAAGAAAAACCATATAAGAGGATTTTGCTTTGTACTGGACTCCCTTGTTCAAGTTGAGATTTAACTAAATGAGTAACATTTTAATGTTTTAGGTAACTCTTTTTTTATTATTTAAAGCAAGAATTGCTTGTAGATATTTGTCACGTGACACATTAACAACAATTTTCTTCTACTTATTTATCTCTGTAGCATAGAAGTGACATTTTCCCTTTAGATTTCCTAGTAATTTTGTCTGCATTGTTTCCAATCGCAGAAGTTATCGATACTTAACTAAAAGTAGTGATTATTGTATCATTAAACACTTCATTTGTTTGATATTCATTGGGTTTAACTACATAAATCTTAGGGACCAATTTGAAGCGGCTGGAAGTCCACGATAGACACTCGCAAAAGGAAGTAGACAGAACATTAACTGTCCAATAAAACCATGCCCTCCTTAAAAGACCATCTCTGCAGTTAATTAAGTATCAGAATAATAAAACTTTGCTGATTTGCAAGTCAACAAGCGGGTTTTATAGAAAATAAACTGTATTTGTTGAACCTTAAAGAGAAATATCACAACAGCTTTAAGCACCATTTCAGCATATCCAATAAATAAAAAAAGTTACTCGTTCCTAATAAAAAAATTAGTCAGCTAACTTAATAAAAGCTTTGGTCACATGTTCTTAAAGAAGACAGTTACACATTTCTGCACAATTTGGCTTTATTTATCGTTCTTTTTAGAAAATATTGTACTGCTAATTTTTTGTTCTCTTCTAAATTTCTAAAAAGATCAAAACAATTACAGTTGTCGATAATTGCAAAAGGGTTACTTATGTCAAAAACCAGAAATTTTAATGATATATAAGTGTTTTTCAAGGAAACGTATTTGCCCTTCG
Organism: Thereuonema tuberculata; assembly: GCA_023159025.1. NCBI lineage: Eukaryota > Metazoa > Arthropoda > Chilopoda > Scutigeromorpha > Scutigeridae > Thereuonema > Thereuonema tuberculata. The sequence continues at coordinate 9,354,974 of JAFIDM010000005.1, forward strand.
TTCTTTATCTACTTGTGGGACTTGTTCTAAAATCGATCCGGATATTCCTTGTAAGAATCTAATCCTATTTCTGAAATTCCAGCTTCCCAAGGTGCAGGAATTTGGAATTTTCTTGATCCCAGCAATCTTATTGAAACTTGCATTTTAAAACTTTGAGCAATTATTCTGATTGTTCCTCTCTTATGTCTATGAAAGGACGTTGAAAACATTAAATGAAGCCTATTATTTCCGTGTTAGATAATTTAAGACAAAACATTAACATCGAATAGGAATTATCACATTAAAACAAAAAAGGTTTTGTCAATAAAGAATATGTCTATCAAGTCTTTATTTTTATGGTAATTATAAGCTCCAAAGTTTAAATTAAAATGATAAAATACAAATGCACTATTATTATGACTTCTAGTATTTTATAATCCAGATATTTATTATTGAGATAAAATAAATTTCAAAGATTAAGCCTTTTGTTTAGTTTTAGTTATCTACAATTTACTTTATTATTTATCGCATTTAGAGAAATATATCGCTTTTCTTAGTTTGTTTTTTATTCGTTTTATTTCTTGTTAACAAGAAATAAATAGTAAAATAAAATTAAAATTACATATCAATTAAGTTAGGTTAGGTTTCAGTCAAATCTGACCTTATGGGAAATTGGGCATTAATATAAATGTTTACGTTGCCTTTCCAATGAGCTGCTTATGCCTATTTGGTTACTTCTTATATTTTTGTGTTTTATTTAAATGCCTTTTGATCTAGTGATTAACTAGCCAACGTTTTGAATCCGTACAGATTTCAGGAATTTTTTTTTTTTTTTTTTTTTTAATTTTTGGTTCCCAATTGTGGTAGCGCGAGCGAGATCCAGAAAAGTTCGTATCCTCTTTGCTGTTAATCAACTGGAGAAATTTGGCTGATGAGTTCTAATGGAGACGAAACTACTTTCCCATATCCCCATTAACAAATCAAGGCCTGGTTGCAAAAACGAGAAACCTTTTTTTTACCTTACTCCTTTCTAGTTTGTTGCCCGGTTGTCCTTTCCTGATCCCTTCACAGGAAAATGATCATTACGGTTTGATTAAACTTAATGCTTTTAAGTTCGCATTAAAAATATTTTAAAAAAATCATTCATGACGACTGCCTACATAAAGTATATATTATGATTTTTAGGCCCACTTAAAGTACAGGCCTGAGAATTGAAAATAAAACCTCCCATGGCGCGACGTACCGATGTAATAAAATTCTATAACATCTCTGTTATTTTACAAAAATTAATTGTTTAAATAAGCATCCTTTTGAACGACAGCTATCGTATACTGATACATTAAAAACTGGTACAAAAAGAACTATGACGTGACGTTCGTTGTTTCCCGAGCTCTTGCCCAGATTCTTAATTGATCTTATATGGTTCATTTCTGAATATCAGACTTTAGAATGAAATGACTTAAAATGAAATACCAATTCTCGAAAAGTATTATTATCAATAGTATTTTAATGTGTGTAGAATATACTAGTAGGTTAGGTATTGAAGAAACAAACAAAATGCAGATAAAATACACTTATATTACAATAAAAAACTTTAAATTACATAAAATTCGACCGGTTTCAAATGTGTCTAATGTGACTTTTCTTCTCCTGGAAAATGGTGTTGTCCCTGTCTGTATAATGAATCTTGTATGACGTCAGGGCAAACCAATGAGAACACTTGCAAATGTCATACGATCCAGCAATCAGCCACAGTCCTCCACAACGTCAAAGGCTCTACGATTCAGCAACGAGAAACAAGATTCACAACCACGTCATATGTTCTGTTCTTTCTGACGTCATACAGGATCTATTATAAAGACGAGGACCTCATGACAACACCATTTCCAGAAGAAGAATGTTACATTAGACACATATGAAACCGGTCGAATTTTTAGCTAATATTTTTACCTAAGTCTTTTTTATCTGCATTATGTGCGTTTATTTATTATTAAAAATCTCATTATAAACTATAAAGAGATGCTATCAAAGAAGTTTAAAAAAGTAAGTTTTAAGACATAAATTTTGTTGTTGAATTAGAAAAAAATAACACATCCCTTTCGCGACACCTAAGCTCTATTTATTCTTTCTAATGCTGCACAATCGATGTAAAAAAAGGATCTCATATTTCCATTGCTTTTCTTATGAACGAGTCACGTTCAAAACATTTCGTTTCTTTCTCAAAAAAAATCTTCATTTTAAAAAGAACTTTTTCATTACGTCGAATCATTTTATAGTGAAAGCTCTAATGGCATCTCAGCGACATCACGTTCGTCCCATTCTAATGTAATTTGGTTTATAAAGCTTTGTTTTGTTTTTTGCCTTAGTATATCTTTTATTTGTTTGCTTTTGGTTGTACAAAGGGAAACACGACAGGAAAACAGGACTCTTGTAAATGTAAACAAAAAGAAAACAATTCATGTTCCAGCGAGAACTTAGAGCCCACATTCCATAGAATGTTCAGAACTTCATTCTGCTTTCGATTTTCTTTAAATAACACAAAAAAAACTCTCATAATTTGTGAATTAGAAGAAACAATAATTGAATTCTCTTTTACTTTTCCAATTGGTAAAAACTTAAGTAAATATACTCAAACACAAAATCCAATAATATGCATCAAATCAAAGCACGTGCAAATTGTATAAAAAATAAACGATGTATTGTTAGACATCGACAGAAATATGTAACAATGTCACATTAAGGGCTTCATTTCTAAAGCAATATTTATTTATTATAAGATTTTTTTTATTTAAATGTAAAAATTTGTAAATACCAGTTAGATTATGCATTTTTCGTAATATGCAAGCCAAATTTCAAGAACATTATCAGAGGTCTACACACATGTTGGCACCCTGACCTGGTGATTTTCATTGACTGATGGCGGTGTGCACCAAACTTCAGTTAACTTGAAGGACTGCTATTTGGACGGAGCTAAAATTAGT
>JAFIDM010000005.1:9358333-9416807 GCA_023159025.1 Thereuonema tuberculata
AATTTTAGCTCCGTCCAAATAGCAGTCCTTCAAGTTAACTGAAGTTTGGTGCACACCGCCATAAGTCTATTCTGTTATTAATTAACTAAGATGTGAATGGTTACAGTTCTCTTACTTCACAACTATTGCAATCTGCAGTAAAAATGATTGCTAGATCAGTCACAAACAAATTAATTAGGAAAAGAACAGAAAAACTCAGACTCAATAATAATTAGATCTTAATAAGTCTGGAAGCTCTAGTAATAAGCAACATTATTTAGACTGGAGAAACCGAGTTCAACTCCCTTAGTGGTCAGGATTGCTTTCTTACGTATCCTCTTAGATGGACAGAAACACCACTGAGTTCAAAGGTACTGGGTTTCTTTGTTCAGAAACGGAACAGCCAACATCCCAGTGATCTTCCGGCTTTCATTTCATTGCAACGTAGGATCTCAGGAGTCTCTACCTTCTAGTCTTAATTTGTGGCTAAAGCACGGTGCTGTAACTTGTAACTGCTTTGTAAAAATAATACTACAAAAAAATTTAAATAAAATAAACATAAATATAATAAAATACATTAATCGCAATAAATCAGAACATAAAAAAAGAAAGTAAAAAGAAAATTAAGTCTGAAATCTCAATTTTTAAAGTTAAATGTATGTAGGAAATTGAGTAGTTAGAATGTTTTTAATGAGATTTCTTTTTTTTTAAAAAGTAAATTTTAATGTAAGATCGCCACCCTTTTCAAAACTAAGTTATGTTTTTGAAAACAACAACATTTACAATGACGCCTTTGTTGGAAAATGCGACTGTTTAATTTACATTATCCTTTTGACACATAGCCTTTTAAGAAGTTTCAAATAAGCAAATTTTTATTGTGAAATGCAGCGATTTGAATGTTAAGTTCAGTTTCTATGGGAAATCTACAGAGGCCTTGGAAGGAAGCCTAACCTAAGGCGGTCAATTTGTATGCGGCTCCGTTTGCAAGTAAATATTTATATACATAAATGACACCTAAGCCAGAAATAGACCCCCGTGTCTCGTATTAAGGTCAGAGATCGAAATTGATCTTTTTGGGATCTGAGCTTTGTAAGGCTGCTTTTTGTCAGTTGAAGACACGTTGGGTTTCAAAAAACATAATGTCACAATGAGAATAAAAAAAATGTATTTGTGGGTGTAAAGATGCTTATCAGTTATAAAATTTACTATAACGATAAGAGAATTAAAGAGGCTACACGGACTATAATTAACCTTTAAATTTGTAAACAGCAACGAAATTTTAACAAAAATATATCAAAATATCTAACTATATAATACTTAAACGCATAAAATAAATAAATAAATGAATAAATAAATAAATAAATAAATAAATAAATAAATAAATAAATAAATAAATAATTTTACGTTTCAACAAAACAAGAATTTCTTGAAAAATCTTAAAAGTTGAAATATTGTTATTGAAAATTCCTTTTTTCCTTAAGTTGTGAAAATTTTATAAAAAACAAACAATCCAAATTGACTTTTTAACTATATTTGTTGAGTATAAACAGTGGAATTTTTCCAATTTTTGAGACGGTCTCAATTAATACCTCATCATTTATTGATGATGCTTAAGCCCGATAAATTTTCATCACATCAAAGAGCGTGCAAATTAATAAATTATTAAAAGAATTAATATTCATTGTTAGACATCATCGATTCCATGGGAATTTTTATCTCCTTGATCCTCTTCTTTCTCAACCCCGGCTCTATCAAGAAAACATTTCTAAAATAAAAGTTAGAAAGTGTCTCATCTTATAACTACGATCCGATCAATCCATTATAATTGAATATATAAATAATGTAACCTTTGATGAGAGATTTTCCCATTCCAAATGAAATTAATTAACGTGTTTAAAAATATTGGACGAGAAGATCACGAAATCATCTGTTCCAGAACATTGATGTTGAATAAAATCACAGCGCAGAAGTTTGTTATTTCTTAAATGTCTCTTGATGAAGGCTGAAGGAACGGAACCGAAATATCGAATCAATTTCCCCCGGAGTAGGAAAAACTCCCTCATCGAAGATTACATTATTTTTATATTCAATTGTCTCTTTTTATGCATGTCAAGGTTCAAGACTATCCATTCAAAGATTCAAAAGTTATTCGGGACAAACCTATAGACAGAAACAGACTGGTTTGAGGAGTCTCGAAGAAAATTAGGTTAATAAGCGACAAATTCTCCAACAGCAAATGGTTTGATAATTATAGGAAATTTACATAAATTAGAAATTATTAATTGTTAATATCATTTTATTAGACGAATTGATTTTTATAAAAGTTAAGATTTAAAGCATAAAATTAACTCAGAAAATTAAATAAACAATAAAAGAAACTTAAAATATAAATAAATCTCAAAGTTGAGCAAAACTTAAAATATAAATAAATCTCAAAGTTGAGCAAAACTTTAAAATGTCCAACTCTTTTCGAGCACAAGTAAGTCGTTAAATCTGCAAATTCTTGCCACAGACTAGACAGTTACTTAACTGCCTTCGCTCTATTGCCCCTGATTATCAAGTATCAAGTTTAACTATTATAAATGTTAATCTGTAATAGTTAAACGCTGGAATGGACTGAGCACTAAACGAAATATTACAAGATCTTGATTTGATTCTGTAGCGAATGATTCCAAGAACAGCTTACAATAAACATTTACTTCTGAACCGAAATTACTCGAAACGTTTTCCCTGAAGTGGTTGCTCAATAATAAAGTTTATTGCATGAAGGTTACGTTCCTATATAACGTTATATTTCTTTAAGTTTATATTTCTTAAAATATATTTTTTCTAAATACGTTTTTTATCAGAATATTTCTAACTATATTGCAACAGTTTACATGTATATAATTTCTACAAATAAATGATATCTAAAAATATTTACATATAAACTGTTACACTCCCGGGTTTCGGCACCAAAATTGTAATGGTGTTTGAGAGACTTTAGGAGGGAAATACAACGAGTCAAGTTTTGGAACTGAACTGAATTAGTTTATTAAATGGAAAACATGGATTTATAGAATTTACAAAGTTGTATTTCATTGGATAAGTAATTAAAAATATATATAATGATAACCACATAATAAATTTAAATTAATTAACTAATTAAATGGCTGTAATGGAAAAGAACTTAAAAATAAACAGAACACCAATAATTAGGAAACAGAAAACGAATGATTTACAATAAATAATGGTAAAGATTAAAATGAATAAATTACAGATATTTACAGATAAATAATTTAAACAAATAAATGATATCTAAAATATTTTCATACAACTGTTACAATTTTATATGAATATTTTATAACTTGATTATATTGAAATTGAAGCTAAAATTTTCTAACTTTTTACTTTCTCAAATTTAAGTGAAGAAAAGAGGAAGTCATAAAAAGTCCAAAAAATTTCACGCGATGTATAAATCTAAAATTTAATCAAACATTATAATGAATCTTGTGAAAATATGCTTTGTCATATGCTTTTCCTTATCCTTGGAATTCTCTTCCTTTCTCTTAAATTTCAATTCTCCATGATCTGTGCCTCTGAATAAATTAACACCCCCAACTAACCTCTTTTTTCTCTACACAGAAATCAAGCAGATAAACGAAAATCATCGTCACCATCATTATTTCTTTTATTCTGGATGATGATCACATTCCATCCTTTCGTAATCTTTCTGAAACTCTTCTTTTATTCGCTAAATGGTTCAACTGTCTGGATTCCAGTGATGTTTTACTGAAAAAAATGAAATTGCCTTTCTCTTATTATAAATTCAGCTTTGTCATCCATTTTTCTTTATTTTGGTTGATCTCTTAAAAATGTGTCATTCGTCAAAACTAGAATTGTTTTCAAAAGAGGTTTTTTTTCTCCTCTAAATTAGTTTTGGCATCGAGTGTACAAGTGTTTGCCAGAAAAATGCCAGAATTAAGGATAGTTTAGAAGACTTTCTAAAGTTAGATAACTTATTCTGTTCACACTTCAGCAAAAATACTGCATCTAAAATTAGGTTGTACTTTATTTTAAGCAATGATTGAAACAAAGTAAAAAAAAAAGACTGCTTTTAGTATGAATTCTTAAAAATATTCCATCTTTGTGTTACTGATAAATGCAATCATTCCTAGAATGATTCTGCATTTATAATTTAAATTTTTTTCTGCATTTATTTATTTGTTTAGATTATATTTTCACATCTTTTCAAATATTGTAGTTTGAAAATCCCAAATGACAAAGATTAATTTGGTTGGTTGGTTTGGTGGCTCTAACTATTGGCAATCATCAACTGGTGAAAAATGTAGGCTAATTTTCCGAATATATAATAACTGGGAATGCGTCACAAAAGTGGAAAGAAATTAACGCATAAGAGAGAAAGACAAAGATCCCTTCCGGTATTTGAACACTAGTTGTAATACAGAGATTGCTTAGACATTCGAACAGCCTTTTATCCTATGTCTGGATAATTATTGTAAGTGCTTTAGTGGCATGACACAATACGATTTCGAAATGAAATCATCATGTTCGAGTTCTATTTCTGCAATGAAATTTCATTGTCTCTCAGGGAACTATGGATTATTTTGGGGTCAAATGTTACCTAATTATTTTGAGTTCAATAACGACATGTAAAATTTTCTAAATTGTAATCATGTATTATGCTTGACATTAGCAAGAGTTCTTACGGATTGTCTGATTGGATGGCGTCATACAAAGACACAGACATTATAGATATAATTGAACTTTGTCTAAATTACATCCATTAGTATATGAGTACGAAGTTTCAGTGGTATGGATAATGGCTCGAAGCTCAGTTCAATTTCCGGCGGAGATCAGATTTTTTTTCCAGGCTTTTTAAGTTCCTGTTCCGAATGAACCCAAGATACAACGAGCCCTCTGCAAAATGGAGAACTGTGGTCCATCACCCACTCTTAGCACCTATTACTGGCTGCTCTACACCTCCGATGAGACAACGGAGGCTCAAACCCGGATATATCTACTTAACTACATAAGATTACGAAATACGATAAAACTGGTTTAATTATTTCTTTTATAAGAAGCTACCAATTTTATTATTAATATAAACAACAATAAAATAAAATAATAAATAATGTAATAAATTGCAGTGCTCAATGCTGGGAAGAGAACAAATAATGCCCAGTTCAACAATATCGTAAAAGAACTGAAGCACTACTTTCCTAAAGATATTGCATTTTTTAGAAAGAAAACGTCTCTTGTGTATTTGTAAAATATACATTATCTGCATAATTCTACATTATCTTAAGATTTTCTATTTTCTGAAGATTAATGAAGTCTCCAAATACTTATTTAGATATAATTGCTTAAAATAACTCATTTTTTGTCAGATCAAAGGGTAATCAAATAATACCATAATCTTAAATGGATTAACATAGCCAAAGTAAGATTCATCAAATCAGTCAGTTGTGGGTGTCACTGCCCCCCCCCCCCACTAATAACTTTTGAACCACTGGATGGGTCTTCTTGAATCTTGGTATGCCTATTTAATGACTAGAGATAATCCCATCCGTATATTTGACCAAATGGGTCATTGTCGTGAATTAGAGCATTGTGTGGTGACAAAACTTCCCTTAAGAAAAACATTAGAAACTAAGCAATGGCTTTCATTCATATCTTAACATTAATCTTTTTAACGAATCTGTTAATTTTTGCGCGTTTGATCTGATTAAAGTTGCTCTAATTACCCAGTTTAAATAAATAAATACGAGAATTCAATACAGATGTTGGCTTTTATTTTTCTGTCATTTTTCATGGCTTAAAAAAATCCAAAAATAATAAAGTAAGAATAATATTTTAAATAAATGATTTTTTTTTCAATATTAAATTGATGATTTTGTAATGAAGGCAAAGCTCGATTGGATTGTATATTTAGTATATTACATATTGTTAACCAAATTCCATCTTCCCTATTCCTATGTTGTTTATCAAATTGTTGAAGGATTATGGCGTAAAAGAGGAAAGACGCAAAATCCTTCCTGAAAAATTCGCTTGCGTCAAATAGATTGTATATGTGAGGATATGTTAATTTAGTAATATTTAAAGAAATTTGGTTTAAGTTCTATCAGGAACTTCTTGTTTACATTGCTAAAAAAGAAATACAAATTCTTTATTTCGCTTTTAATACTTTTGTATAAAGGTTTTATGACCTTTAAGCTCCAATTTCTTGAGAGACCCACAGAAAACAAATTATATATCGTCTTTTATTCGAAAGTTTCGCTGTGTCAAGAAGTTCCATTCATTTCTTCAAACTTATTCGAGGACAGAAATCTTTATGGATATTATTCCTAGGAAAGTAACTTAATAATAGTTACAATTTTTCCAAAAACTAATTCACTATCTAGTTTTTTTCCGCGAAACAAAAAGAGACAAGATTTATAGAGATTAGGATAATAAAGGCTTCATGGTTAGTGGTGAAGATTAATGAAAATTCATTTAGTATTTATCTAATTGTGTGATTTTATTCTGGTAGCTTCGTTCTCATTGGCTGCTGATTTAGAGGACTATTAGCATTCTTCTTAGGTCATTTGTTAGTCTGGAAAACGGCATCTTGTGCCAAAAGCGAGAAATGAAAAAATATGAAGCTCAATTCAGACGAGAGAAACCTTGAAAGAGAAACTCCAGTTGTAGACGCTTCAAGGTTGTCTAGGATAGATACTGTCTGCTTGTCTAAAATTGTTCATGAAACTTGAAATTATTAGTTCCAATGGTTTTTTTTTTATCTTTTTTCTTGTTTGATTTATTGTATCTATTTTTTTTATTCTACTTCTAAAAAGAGATAATCAGATCATAACTGTGACATTCATAGTAAATATTCTGTAGTATATTTAGTAATTCGCAGTATATTGTTGAATCATTTCTAATTTCATCAAAAATTTAATTAATCGTTTGGTTCTATTGTTTAGGCCTTCTTTGGGGGTCTGAAATTTCACTTATGAATGGTGCGAAGTTACAGACTATTTTGTCCAGTATAGATAATAGACAATTTACGCTACATTCAGTAGAGACATGTATTTCTGAAGCTTTTCTTTCTTCTGAGAATGAGACAGCCTACCAGCTCTGGGAATCTAATAGCGATGCAGGCACTCCTTCAATACCCAGCAGGCTACTTATAATTTGAATGATACGTGGTTGGGTCCTATAACACATCTAGAAATATTTGAATTATTTATAAAATCGGGCATAGTTGTCGTACACGATCTGCACAAAAGGTCTCAAAAATTCTTACAATTACCGATATACATAAGAAATCACTGAAACATAAGAACTACAGATAGCAGGTAAGGCACTCCATTGTTGCCTAATAGCGCCACCAGCAAATGCTACTTCCATGTCCCAGATTTATTCTCTGTCTTCCGGATTTATACCGTCGTCGGGGAGTGTAGGAATGCCCTAATCCTTCGGATTACGTTGTACGAAGGACAAGTAGCCCCTCCATCTATCTAATCTACGTTAAACATATGTAAACTTCAAAGAATACATAAACCAGACATAGTAAGATATTAATCTATAAAAAAATCTCTTAGTTCATTCGATTTAACTATCTTTAGTATAATAATACGAGTGTTATATCGCATTCCTTTTAAAATGTAAATGATTATTTTTAAATAAATGTAATTACACAGAGGGATAAAAAAATAAAGATTAAAATTAAACCAAGATTAAATTAAGAAAAAATGCTAGAATTTGATTAAAATGCCAAAAAGTACAGTGAGTCCATTTTTCATCAGATTTCGTTATTTATAAGAGATTTTCATTTCCACTTACTAGAGGCGTGGGAGTCGTAATTAGGTGCCAACTACAGACATTTGGTCTCTCTTCTAGGTGATATCCCATCATTTTTCAAGCGGACGCAAATTCGTGAGACAAACTGCGCATGCGCAAAGATAACGGCCGCCATTGAACTTCTTAATGTTGAATGAACCTCTCTAGTTGCTGGCTAGACTTGGCGCAGTAAAACAGAATCAGCCTCCAACATATCTGTCTGTGTCTGGGACACAAATTGTAGATGTCCTCTGGTTTTACAACCCTTCTAAGAAGTGTAACATTAATAATTAAAAAAAAAACTTAGTACTTGTAAACATTATTAACAAATTAAAGCAGGAAAATATATCTCAGTCAAAAGAGCAATACTATATGGCAATAATAAAATTTGTTAAGAAATGTATTAAATTCCAGCGTCTCCGTTGCTGCTTACTTTTCTTTGTGAACTCTTTTCGTCTGTGTGTAATTAGAAATCTAATTTCTTGATTTTATTGCAGTCTAAATTAACTAAGTTATTAAACGCAATTATTGTATAAAATTAGGTTAAAAAATTAATTAACTTGATACTTATTTTTTAATTAATACATTGTTATTTTATTGTTGTGACTTCGGTTTTTTTTAAATTGTTTAATTAAATTTTTATAAAAAAATATAAAATAATAAATATAAGTAGATTCTAAAAGAAACCCAATGATGATATTGAATCATTGAAAAACTTATAAGAAAGCAACAACTTTCTCAAATATTTCAACTAATTTTCTTCTTTTTCTTCCAAGTTTTAGTTAACTTCAGTCTCTTCTCTTAACTGATTTTGAGTAATAATTAAAGAGAATAAAGGATTATCTAATATTTAAAAAGAAAATAAGCAAAGGAAAAACACTAAAAATGTGCATTCATAATAGCCTGGTTTAGATCAAAGTTCAAAAGTCAGATTTACTTTTGTTAATATTTTCCCTTCAAGTCTTACATTTTGTAGATCAAGATCACTGACTCTGCTGAAAAACAAGAAGTTTCTTTTGAATTGTTTTGTTTTGATGTTAGTGAAAATAACCTTCAAAGATGTCTGCAGATAAAGAAATTGTTTCTTTTTAATGACGAAACAGGCTTACATATTTAAAATGAGATCCGCTTTAGAAGAGGCGAACACAAGTCGTTAAATCATCAACTTTCTACTACTTTAAATCCCAGTATCCTATTAAAACTATAAAATCCTGAAAGATAATTGCTGCAAAACTATAAAAACACTCCCACTACTTCTCGAACAAAGAGGCAATACTGAGCTTTTCGAGTCTGTCTGTCTGTCTGTTCTAACTTAAAGATTTTCTTTTTTTCTCTAAAGTAAGTTGAACGAAGTAAATCTAAGTTATCAAACGGAGATAGTTTTATGGGAATTCGGTTTTATTTAAAGGTATTCCATTTTCCTGAAGCCTTGAAGCTATCATTTATTTCTATTTGAAGAAATGAGAGATCTATTGGTCTCTATTCTCTCAGCCTCGAGGAGGATAGAGGATATCACATTGATAAACATTGGACATATTTAACGTCTTGCATGTTTTACTGAAGAAATGGACTAAAATGTAATATTTTAAAACAATATTGTTTTAAATGCATATAGTTTAAATGCATGTTGTTGGATTTTACAGTATCTCCGTATCTTTCTTTGCTATTAGGGGTCTATCTTGACCTTGTGCTTCTATTTTTTTTTCTTTATTCGATCGGTCGCTGCTGCTGCAGGGGTAGAACCAGGGAGATTTTCGGTGCTCATCGACCCTGTGCGTCCATGAACCCATCGTGGGAGGTCGTTTGAAGGTCGTTTCTACATTGGAGGCGGCATTCCGTAGTAAACCACAGCAAATGAATAAACGACCAGTGCTGGCTTTTAAAGGAGCAAGTGATGATTTATCAGCTGTAGATAAAAGCACACGGACAAGGTGTAATCTGAGTAAAGCATACAAGACTAGATCAGCAGCATTAGAAGCTTAGAAAGACAACAGAAAATTAATTATCTTGGTTGGACAACGAACTAAAAATGGAATGGATTTGTGATGTGCATTTAACTGGCTCTTACAAATATCACATTATGTAAATATATTCACGCTGTAACAGAGCGGAAAATATCTCTTCGTTGTTGATAAAATGGTCGATTCGTGAGAATGTTTCTTGATGATATAAACTTAACGAGTGAAGTGATGTTACTTTGATGATTTCATAATATCTCTGTAATGATAAATAGCATTGATTAACTTCACAAATACTACAAAGACCATCTAACAGTCTCTGAAAACCAGGGATATACCGAAATTGTGTTGTGAAGAAGAAAGCAAAAAAGTACACAAATACCAACTTGGTACCAACTTCGAAGAACCCTTTGGTAAAACTTAGTCATAAAAGAAAGATAAAAGATCAAAAGCTTTTCTTTGACAAAAAGAGACAAATAAGAAAGTCTTCTGGAAGTCACAGAGAAACTGAGGCATGGAGATTTAAAGATTGTATTACAGCAAAGAAAATTCTAGATTTTATTTATGATTTTTATTTGCAAACGTCCTGATATGGGAATTGAATACCAAATACGAGTATTTTTGCGGTTTTAGAATTAATGCTCCTTTATATATCAAAATCTTCTGTATTTAAAAAAAAAATTGTATGTGCCTCAGTGATATTGAATTTCGCAACAATTCACAAGCGCATTGCCTGGCAACAGGAGTATTGTTGTTTGGTCAACCCAGTCCACAACAATGGAATTTCGCATTTACGTTACCAGGCTACAAATTTCCGACTGTTACATATAGATTTCAGTACTCAATGCTTGTATTTTTCAGAATTTAAAATTCAATTTAGCTTTAGTTTTAAGTTTTAGGTTTCAGTTTGTTTGATGCAATTTGTTTTTGGGAATGAATTTCCGACTGTTACAAATGGATTTCAATATTCTATTGCATGTGTTTTTAATGCGACAGGCAGCCGTCTAGTACTAAATTATATTCTTTAATATGATACTTAAAATGGTTTCTAGGTTATCTCGATTAAAGACGAATAAGACCGTTATTATGCAATAGTTTGCTACCAAACGGGGATAAAAGTGACCTGAGTGAAACAAAATCTTACTAATCTCAGTAACTTGGAAGTAAACAATTTTCACGGATTCAGCTTTTATCAACAAACTACAGCTTCGAAAAGTTAAGTCCTAAAGAGTAGAAAGGTCAGGAGATAACAGACTTAACTTCATCAACAAACGGAAACTCACTCTTAAGGAAATAAAATTTCAAACGAAGAATTTAACAACTAATCTGCAAAGAAGTTATTCTAAAAGTCGACAATAAATTTATAATAGCCGTTTCTAGGAAATAGAATGCACACGAAAAAATAGTTAAAAAATAGTAAATGTTTGTATACCCAAATTTATTAAGAAGAAAGTAATTACAAAGAGATTTTCAGACTGATAAGAGAAGTTAAGTCTAGAATCCAAGATTAATGAATAGGAAAAAAATAATTAAAATGAAAAATAGGAATTTCGGCTCTTTATGGATTCTGAGTTATCGTAGAACAGACAGATAAGCTGATGGTTGAATTAAGTTAATCCATTTACATTGTATTTAATGCAAAAGCAGAAAAATGTTTTTCACTTTGATGCGTATTAAGAAGATAATTGCAAACTACTTACGAAAATTGTAATAGATTTTTTGCATTTTTAACCAATAAAACTGCCTTTGCATTGATGAGAAAAGCTTCTTTTAATAGTTAATAAAGGAAACATTTAAAACTTTTTTTTAATCATTTTTACTCAATGATTAAAGAAAGCCTTAAATATTATCTTTATTAACTATTAAAAGAAGCTTTTCTCATTACGTTAAATAGTCAGTCCCAATTCTAATAGAATGTTATCAAGTATATCCAAAAGTTACTGCTGAACAATTTTATACACTATTAAATTCTTAAGAGATTTGCTGTTGACTTTAGATTGCACTCAAAAGTTTTGTTTTTGCTTTACCCTTGCGATACATATCAAAAAATCTTAAAAACTTTAGACCAACGATATTTCGCCCTTTGGCAGCAGTCGATTACAGTACCCTTTAAGATATAAGAAAAAGCCAAAGGAAAGAAAGTACTGCTATTTCAGAGTATATAATAGTAATGCTTCTGTTGCGTTGACTTTTTGGGAAGAGTATCTAGATCTCAAGATCGGTCAACTGCGACTAATGAAACTTGTGTATGACCCACTCTTCAAGGCTGCTAAGGTCTAAAAACTATTAAGACTCGTGTGGAAAGCGGTTTTTTGAGTAGGAAAGAACATTCAAGAAAGAAAGTCCAAGTTTTCTGGAATAATAGAATTTCTGGAACTTTCAACTTTAAGTTAACCCTTTTCTTTAAGTTAAATTCTATGTATTAAAGTTTCTCTTACTGCCAAACAATATAAATTGTTGGTATAAAGTTCTCAATAATTCTGGGTAGATTCTTTTAACCAAATTAATTTCTTTTTATCTCAATGTGTTGCTGAAAAGCTATTACACATATCTCTAATGTCGCAGAATGAAATGATCTCATATTATTCTTAATTTACTTAATTTTATTTCCTCACTTAGTTTCGATTAAGAATTAGAAACCTTACCATAAAATGTTAAAGGTAATGAATAAGTATAGAGGAAATTTCAATGCTCTCCGGCTGCAGTCATCAAAAAATTATCAAGAAAACGACAACGAATGGCCCTATTCTTCAAATATAAGGAAAATTTCTGTAATATCTAATAAGTTTCTTTTTTTTTCAACATCGAACTTCAATAGTTTTACTATTATGAACAGCAAGGAAACTTCACTAAGCCTTTAAGCCTTGGGATGTTAGATAATTTACAAATGTCATTTAAGAACGTCAAATGTATCATATTTCCTTTTTGATAACATTTCTTTCATGTCACCCTGTTATTCGAATCGCTTTATCAGACAACAGATAAATATGTTTTCGGTCAATCAGTGATTTCCTTTTAGCTCGTTTACTGAAAGTAAAATGAGTTTATTTTGTTCTTTAAGATTCTTTTATTATTGCATAGGAATTTGCTGAAAGAAAACACATGACATATCATCTTAATACCGCTTTATACTTATCTGGATAAATGGTCAGAAGATTTCTGTCTGTCTTTTTAGAATAAATAGTTTTAATTGCGCCTGTCCTCCTGGTCTATGACCTACCATCGTTTATTGTCAATGTCTGCTTCATTGTCAATCTATGGTGGGTCGTTGACAGCTAATACAACTGACTTATATTTATATCTGTGCAAATCGAAGTTAAACTTACTATATAATTGATATTGACTATCAACGTCGTTATCTTTTCACTATGTCTTCTAGAATCTTCTATCATATAGCCGGCGTAAATTGTAGAGCGATTGTTACATTGTTCCTTGAGATTTACTTGAGAATTTCTGGGAATGAACACGAGTACTACAGAAATAATAAAACGGATCGTCTGCTTCAATCGGCAATATACCTTGTCATTGCTGACTGAATGCCAAAAAGCAGCCATTATTGCTGTATCAGAAACTATTGAAACCATGCAAGAATCGGTTTAGGGTATATTTTTTTTAAGTTCTGTTGGACGCATATATATATATGTTGCTGTCTATGTCTCCTAGTAGTTTAAAGTTTCGTGGACACAAATTCAGACAATTCTGCACTGATTTATATAAAAATTTCTTACATCAAAATTATTCTCAAGATATACGGACAATTAAAAAGTAAAAATACTACTGACGCGACTAGCTTCAACTGCCCTTATGGCGATCTTCGTCAAACGCATGAAGTAAATACTTTTAACACTTATTAAACTTCTAATATTAAAATTTCATATTTAAAAGTTCTGTTATTTGGTCTAAATCTGATAGACCTTTGCATTTGAAAATTTTATTTTTATAAGATATTTTGTAGAAGGTTCCAAGCAGTAACACTAAGAATTCTCAAAATATTTGTAACTTAAAAATCTAATATATTTTGAATGTATAAGTATTGTTTTTTGTTACCATTTTTTAACATTTTTTTCATCGTTCATAATTCTGCAGGCAACTTGCCCGATTCTTCTTCATCATTTTTTGTTTTTTACAACAATTAACATGAGTTCTCATCCATGCATTTCAGTAACTTTTTTTTGTAATTATTTTCTTTTTTTTTCTTTTAATGTTCTCTCGTGCTATTAGGTGTAATTACAAAATTATTCCTGTTTGTTCTGAATATTTAAAGTTTTATCTCTCCCGGGATTATTTGAAATTAAAATGCGGAGAAAAGGCTTATGAAGTATAAGAGAAGGTCTGGGAGCTATTTTCTGGAAGTGCCATTATGCTCTGAAAATGTAGTTCATATTGCTATAAAGAGGCAGTGAAAATGAATCCATCGGAGAAGTAAAGCTCTTTATAAAGTGCACTTAATAGTCCAGTAACAATTCAGGCAGACAAACTTATCCATCGGATGGCGTACAGTGAAATCAAAACTTTAAATATACAGTTTTTATATGGTATAATCATTGCTGAAATTGTTTACAAATTCAAATAACAAATCCTAATGACGATTACTATTGGGTTGGCCAAAAAGTTCGTTCGGTTTTTAAGTACAAATAAAAGACACATTTTTCATTTTCACTGATAAGTTTATTGAACAACGTCTTCAAAGGTTTGTTCCACAACCTTCTACCACCTTTCAGGCAAATTCATAATTCTATCTTCCCAAACCTTTTTATCTTTTTAAGCAAAGAACCAGGTGCCTTTTGCAGTCTTTCAAGGAATTGAATTTTTTTCATTAAGAGAGTTTGATAAAGACCGAAATAAATGGAAATCCGAAGGTGCAATGTCAGGTGAATACGGCGGATGAATCAGAACTTCCCAGCCAAGCTGTAACAGTTTTTGCCTGGTCATCGAAGAAACATGCGATCTTGCGTGCTTATTGTGTTCCATCTTCAATATTAAATTGGCGACACAAAAATCACCAATTTTGATCAGTTTTTGTTTTAAATAGACGCTGATATGACAGCTGTTACAATACAATCTAACAAAAATGGTGACAAATGACGTGAAAGACACCTAAGCGCTACTAGAGCCAACGTACTTAAAAAACCGAACGAACTTTTTGGCCAACCAATACTATATCACTAGAACATAATTTTTTCCTTCTTTTTTCCTAAATAAGTCTAATGTCAGAGTATGTAAGGAAGGTCATGAAGGAACTTGAAGATTACTTTGCTTTATATGTTTATTTTAACTTCAGAGTGTGATTAGTGAAACTGTAAAAAAATTGTCGAGGGAATGAAGGAACGCCTTTTGAAAAGTTTGGGCGTCTCAGGCACAAAAGATGTCAATCGTACATCGTATTTTTCCACACACTATTAATCCAATAGCACAGAATAAACTGTTGTATTTTGAGATAAAATATTACCAATATCTTGTTATTTTTATCGAAATTCTCAGCGGAATCGTAATTGGAACTTCCTTCTTTGTCTTCCACTTATAATCAAATTTCTACAGCACTTGTCTGAGAATGAGTTTTTCCGGATCCGCATTGCCAACGAGGAAGGAATCCGCAGTGAATATAAATTCACCGGAAAAACTTTCGAAACTCGTACGTTTCCTCTACTTCTACCATAAACTTAGTGCGCATGCGTAGTATTGCCTTCTTCCGTTTAAAGTGAATCGCAAATCATGCAGAGTCGTATCGTAAACGTTCTGGGTTTTCTCTTTCACCTTTACCGAATATTTATTCGTCCGTTTTCTTATTACCACCAGTATTTCTCCGTTAGTTTCAGGTGCCTTCAAAACTCTCCAGTAGTGTCGCGTTCATAAACAAATGCTTTTCTTTCAGAACTTAGTTCAAAATCCATTCATTCAACTCTGTATTAAATCTACTTCAAACATTATTTTAAAATTTCCATCGACTGTTCTATACTTAGTCCTGAACTGCCAGTGAAAAGCTCATTTTACTTTTACAGAAGGTTTTAGAAGAGGCTCTTCCTCCTCCTCCTTCGCTAGTTGGCTTCCCTCCTAGCAATTCTACACATTGGGTCATTGTTTTTGAACATAACAATAGACATTCAACATTTAAAAGATGACATAGAATTTTGTGAATAAGAAATGACATTGCGGTTTGGGTAAAGAGAAACGAGATATGTTTTTCCGTGAGTAGGAATAACGAGATGGAAGCTGGAGCTGGAAGTCGACTTCCAAAAGCGCAAAGATGTGTTTTCCAAAAGTACCAATTATAAATGTAAGATGAGGAAATAAGAAGATGGAAAGGACGATTTTTGCAAAGTGATAAAATTAAGGAGATGAAAATTTAATCTTCCACAGCATCAACTCTTGCATCAGGTTCTAAGTGTAAAGCCGTCGATGCAGAAAGTATTTGATATTGGAAACAGAAACTTCCAGGATTCATGTTCTCGGCGTGAATTACATGAGAGGGACACGTAGAAAGATAATAACCCTAATTCAAAGTACTTTATCTCGAAGAAGAAGAACAAAATCGTTCTAAATTGTATTAGGAGTAAAGTGAACGAACGTTAAGTCTCTATAGACGAACTTTAATATGTACTTCCTTTGCTCTTAAATTCTGATAGAGATTTCGTTCGCTAATGTCTTCTACGAAGAACACATGCACGGTTACCTGCAGATAAACATCTTATTCCTCGTTCGATTTTCTAATCGGTTTGAAAATCTTATTTAGTTTTTCAGAAAAAGAGATCTGGAAAGAACGGTCATAACAATATTATATTATCATTTGAATCCAACCCCGATATATTTCGACAGTTGAAGAACACAAGGGTAACAAGAATGGTTTACCTCACAACGAGAAATGTTAAGGATCGTAGCAGAAGTGATCGCCCTCAGGATAGGAGAACACCAACTGTATTGAAAGCACTGAAGGCCAGAATTCTGAGAAATCCTCGCCCCGTCCAGAAGAAAATGGTACAGCAGGTGAACGTCTCGAGACAAATGATATCCCATGCTAATGAACGGAAAACAGGATGTCTCGTTGTAAGGCTGTCATAAATGGTTCAACTCTGATGACGTATGTCTCTTTACAGAGTGTGGAAGAGAAGTTTAAAAGCTGAACGATTGTGTTTACGCCAAATTTGCTAAAGGTATTCTACGATTTCCAAGCGAGTCTAAGCTAACATAAAGTAAACGCATAAGTTAATAGGATTCTCACAATCCTTCATTGTTTGACATCAAACAGTGAAACAAATATTTCCTCAAACTTTTTCACGAGATTTGGAGTTTCGCGAATTTTCATTATTTTTTTTTTCTTTCTTTAATTTTAACTTGAAATAAAAATTAAAACAGCTGCTTAAAGAATCTCGTAAAGCACTTTACGAATTTAGAATTTATAGCATCTACATGCTGGCATCTACAAAGAGTCATACTAACTGAATTTACAGTTTAAGGGAAAAATACTGAGGTGGTTTCCCGTTTGCCTTCCTCAGGACGCCATTAAGGAATGACGTCAGACCGAAGAGAAAGCGAAGAAGTGGCTGACAAACACAGGAAAGGAAATTTGAAACATCCATGCTCTCGACCGGGATTTGAACCCGGGTACCGGCACACCGACCTCACGGCTGACCGCCGTCTTAGACCGCACAACCACGCCGGCATGGCATTTACTGCATACTATTTATAAAAAGACCTTTATTATTAAAAAACAACTAGAACTCACACATAAATCAATTCATTTAAAAGACGTTTAAATAAAACATGCTAAAAATATACAGTACATTAAATTGTTCCTATGACAGTTTCAAGGAACAAATTTCCCCAATATCAGCAAGATATTGTTCCTTGAAACTGTCCTAGGAACATTTTAATGTATTGTATATTTTTAGCATGTTTATTTAAACCTGTTTTAAATGAATTGATTTATGTGTGAGTTCTAGTTGTTTTTTAATAATAATAAAAAAACACACGTTAAAAACTTTTTAATTTTTTAAAAAAAACCTTTCTAAACATCCTATTCGAGACGAGTTGTTTAACTATTCAATTATTTTAATATGTGCCCATTAACTACTTATCTTATTGTTTTCTATTTTAAAGTATTGTAATAACAATCCGCAAACCTTTGATTCCTAGGTCATTTTCTCAGTCACGTGACTGTGTATGTGGTGAGAGTGAGTGGCAGGGAAGCCGACCATTTGGTCTTCTAAAATGAATGGTTTAGTCATTGACCTTATCTCACGTGACTTACGGTTGACCCATGTCGATGAAAAATAAAATGTGGTCTTCCTCTGTAGTATACCTAACATTTGACACTTTATTTGTATTTCTGTGTTTTAGGTTTCGGAGGAATATCAGACAGAAAAACCCAATGTTTTCTTTTATACTTCTTGCAGTATAACAAAATTAATGATATATGAAATTGGGTATATTTGCAAGAATAATGACCCTTATATGTTTCAGATGGAATTATCCACAGTTAACAATTTAAACAAACAATGACAATTACATAAACCACATTACGATATCTTAGTCAATCATAAATGACATTATATAGAATAACTATAAATAAGAATCAAACATTACATCAACATTTAACAATCCCGTTACTTCTGGGATCTCATGCTTTGTATTTAAAAGCTGTGACTTTTAAGATTTTTACTTAACAATGCCTCTTTAACTGGCAATCTGTATTTGTTGCTATCCTTTGATAACATTAAACTAAGAATTCTAATCTTGATATCGTTTTCATTAATCTCGTGAAGATTTAGAGATATGGCTTATAAGAGTGTAATATACGTTGTACATTGTTAAACATCTTTAATTTCTGCTCTTTTGTTTTCATTGTCTTTGATAATTTATTCTTTAACATCTTCACTCAATTAAGTCAAAGGCGAAATCCTTTTCTTGGCCAAGAAATTCCTAAGAGTTTCCTACATAAATCCAATGTCAGGCTAAGAATCCGGTTCCAAATGTTTTGGCATAGTTTAACATCATTCTGTCGATTCTTGCGAAGGATTTTTTCCCTTGTCATCCATTTTTGTTCCTTCTTTCCTTCTTTATTTAATGCGAAGATCTTTGTAAAAGGTGAAAGTTGGATAAATGCCAGAAACGAAACAGAAAAAAAAGGAGATAATGAAAAAGGCAAACGCACCAGGAAGTACCTACGCAAGCCAAGGTTCTAATTTTAGACTGATGACGTCAATCAAGTGACCATTTTGAAGTTTCTCGCTTTTCATACATTAACATCGATTGCACAGCAACCCACCATTCCATGTTACCGTATGCCACCATTCATCTAACAATAGAAGCCATCACTTATTAAGTCATTTCCACACGAAGCTCCCAAAGAACATGATGTTATTTTTCTTAAAACATTGTGTTTTTCACTTTTCTTTGTTGTTTACAATCGTGAAAAACTCTTCAAAGTAAAAAGTCTCGGATCGTTTGTAAATTATTTTATTTGCCAAATACTAAGTAATTTTTAATTTTACCATTTGCTTAAAATTTATCAGAATATTTACTTTAGATGTCTAACTTCAGTTAATTTTACTCAATCACAAGCACCCGCAAATAAAGCGAGACGAGTTCGTTAGACCTTGAACAAATTCTTTTGTTTTCCTGTTCTGCAAAACCTTTGTCACCTTGACGTACAAATTTCTCTACATAGGCCTGTATATCCCTAGAATGTCATACTAGCATTAATTAAAGTAAAACTGTTATATCTACATCTTCAAATATATCTTCATATCGTAAATGTAATATAATGCATTTTCTTCTCATTTGCCTACTGAAAGATAGACAAGTTTCTTCTCATTTTCTCTGTTCTTTGAATTGGAAACAATAGTTTTAGTTTTTTTGATTTCTAAAGCTCTTTACACTCTCATAATTACCAGTGATTTCTATTTGGATAATTGTCTGTATTACATCTCATTTTAAGTCATTTTAAATATTGTAAAAAACAAATTCGAAATTTCCGAAAACCATTTTGTTTTAATAAATTTTTCTTCAAGATGTTATATTTAAAATAAAGAAAAAAGCTACTTTTGGATTGAACACGAAACCTTAACGATTCCGTACATGTTTCATTTTCGGCCTTTTGCTAAGAGAGAGAGGAAGTGACCGGAGACCGATACTCCTATTTTTCAGTCCAATAAGGTATCACTCATGTCTGTCCTACTAACAGTTTGGACTGTAAAGATGGCGACGGAGACTTTTTTAAAAGCCTCCCCTCCTCCCTTTGCACTTTGTTTACAGTTCTATAGTGAGTAATTATGGATGAAAAGCATTTCCTTTTCATTTGCCCACTGAAAGGATAAAGACTTATAATTTTCTCTGCTCTTTGAATTGGAAATAAATAGTTTTAGTTTTTTGATAAGTTTCCGTTAGTTTGTTATCGACCATTGTATTAGATACTAAAACAGTTCAGAAATAAACTTTTAGAGTATCATTTAATAAGGTTAGGAATTGATAGGGAAGAAACTGAACTGTATCTTAACGCTCTTCGTTACGAGAATAGATTATTATTTGAATGATACTTTACGTTAATTTATTGATAAGATATTTGACAGAATGTCTCATATATAAAAAAAATTACCAAACGTCAAAAGTTAAGCAAATTTAAAATTATTTTCAGTTGTATAATGTTAAATCTCAATATTTCCATTTCGAATTTATTTATTTATTTCTGTTTTTGTTGATTGTTTCATTTTATTCTTGAGATCAGCAGATGATTAAATCATGTTTTGAAAATTGTAAGTGGTCGCCATTTTGTTTCAAAATAGATGATGAAAAAAATGAAAATTAAATATTTTCTTTATATTCTAGATGTAGAAAAACATTTATCATTGGTTTGTTTATGATAGTGTTTGCAGAATGAAAGACAAGTGGGCGGATATTTGAGATAATGATTGCATGAATCATTCTAAGAAAATACAACGAGAAAAACTCATATTTCAAACTTTTAAGAATAATCAATGTGTAGTTCATTTCAAATATAATATTTTTCTTGCATTTTTATTGCTAAAGATGTTAATCTTCTATTGAAATTGGGATCACTTTCTTAAAACAGTTTCTATTACAAAATAAGTAAGTAATATACAATTTTTTTAATTGTAATTTCAAATTGTAATTCGCCTTGTAATTTCAGCTTTTCAATACAAATTTACGTTGGCAAAATGGATTGAAGAAAATCTAAATTACTCCCACATTGAAAAAGATCGATCAGATGAGACTCTCTGCAATATGTCCTTTTTATGCTACTGTTTTAATATTTAATCCTTTAAGTTCTTGAGTATTTATGCTAATGGCAAAATATGAATATGCCGTATATGAAACAGCAGCTGTTGTTCATGCTCTAATGTTGCTTAGAAGAATATCCTGGATTTTAAAATCGCTTGAATGTATTTATCATTTGTAGCTGCTGAACCATTTTCTTTACTTTCAGAGCGAGAATCCTTACATTCCCTCTGGCCTTTCTGTCTGTCTGTCGCCATATTGAACTCAGAAACTCCAAAATCTAGAAACACGAAATTCATTGGCTAAATAGACTTTCAAAATCCGTTACAATCGTTGTGATGTCGAGGTTCTATGGAAGTTCTTTACTTTTCCAGTGCAGAACGGGATCATTGGCGCTAAATAAAAGAATAGAAAAATTTAAGCATAAAAGGGGCCAATATGTTTAAATTACGATAAAAATGAAGAGGAATCTCTAAAACATTTCATTTTAAGATGTCCATGCTTCGGAAGAGAGAGAACCGAACTCTTAAAAAATATTAACATAAACCCAAATAACTGGGAAGAGGATGAATTACTGGATCACATATTAAGGTTCAAGAGAAAATTGGATCTGAATAAAATTAAAAACTTCTTAAAACTTGTTTGGATTAAGAGAAAAACTCTAATAAATCCTTAGGGAATCCTGTCTGAACAGGAAGTGCGTTTTAAAGCATATCCCTATAAACATACATAGCCTACATACATTTAGCGTTACCGTATAGAATAGCGAGTTGGGCAAAAACTTACTATTATCTATCAGGGATCTCCGATAATACGAAAGTATATGTTAGTATCATTGCTAGACATCTAATAATGATCTACAAGAATAATTGCTAAGTACTACCTTGCACTTTTGTGACTCAGCATACATCTTAGATAAAATACTCTTAGAAGCCTTGGAGTCTTAGTACCCATCCCTTCGTATCGCAACGTCTTACCTCATTTAAAATAAGTAAAGATTGTATTTGAGATAATAATTATAAAATAAATTTCATTATTTGAATAAACAGTATTTTCAATTTCTTATCAATTTATTCAATCACTATCTAGGGGCTATGTATGATCCTCGTTCTTAACCTACGATTGGTTAAGAGGCAATAGAGCAGTGAGACCCAACCAAGGGAACGAGAAGACATCGCAGGGGATCCGTGCTTAGAACTCTATTAATTAATAGTTGGAAAAACATTTGATAGATATATTGATTTGCTGAAACAACTTTTATTTATCTGGTCGATACTATTCAGGCGAACCTTTGTAATTATTATTTAATTATTAAAAAATATTAAACTTGAAATGTATGGTTGGTGATGTCGCTAAGACACTGGCCTCTCACCTCGGAGTCCCGGGTCCCTGGGTTCGGTTTCGTTGATGGTGGCGATCCGCGCTGGGCAGGTTTTCCCGGGGTTCTCCCATTTCCCCTGCATTTTTCACACCATCCTTTCTCAATCTTTCTCTCCGTCTGTCCTTCTTTCCGTGGGATAGTACAAAAGAAGGTCGACGTACTCGGCAGTCATGCCAACCAATTTCACTTAATCTAATCTAATATATTAAAATTGGATATAAATTTTGTTGCTCTACACCCTAGAATTTTATTTCTATACAAGTAAAGTTGAATATTTTGAATTATGCAGAATTAGTATCAGGGTACGTAGTTCAAGAGTAATGATATCGGAAGATGTAAAAAAGAGGTTGAATATAACTGCAATAAGGAATGCATGACAATATCTGTAATTTAAATATTATGGTCCTGCGACATAAAGGAGAATGGACAGATCTGCCCCACCTCTGTATAGCGATAAGATATATACCTAAGGAAAGATCTCCATCAATAGAACATTTTTTATTATTAGGACTTGTCTTAATTATTAGTCCGTTCGGAGTTATATAGGTCTAGATATGACGTTTGAGTCATTGATTGTAATGAGTGTGGCTGGCAGAGATGACAACCACCTAAAGGCGGGGGTGTGCTTGGATGTAGGTGGTTGACTTCCTGTCACCCACACTCCGAACGGACTAATAAATTGCGACGAGTCGTTCTATATAAGGAGATCTTTCTATAGGTATATATCTTATCACTATACAGGGTGGGGAAAATTCCCATATAGTTTGCCCATTCTCCTTTCTGGTGAAAATGGATATTACAAAAGAAACAGTGTTTGGAAGCTCTGTTGCAGGAAAAAGCTTTAAGTAATGATTATAATATTAATATCTCAAATTGAAAATATAAGTATTAAAATAGGATGTATCCATTTATACTTTTACTAAATCCCGTATATAATGGCAGCGTTTTCAAATCGCAGTTGTTTCCTTGTTATAGTAATCTACAAAGGTGCAGGCCTTGATTATTAGGGTTCCTTTTTCCTCAATCGATTATTGATCACAGCGCTCTAAGCGAGAGAATCACGAAGCTCATTGTAGATGAATACGATCTCCATTATGATGTACTATTCAGATCGATCTCCTACAATTAGCAGAACAAAGCATAAAAGGCATTAAAAAGAGATATTGACATTCTGAAGGTCATTGAACCTGGATCAATCGAACATAAAAGCAATCAGAACTATAGAGAAGAAGGTTCTGAATGGATGTGATTTTTCTTTTATATTTTTCTCATTCTTTTGTTGTATTGGAAACAGCAGTTTCTGTTCTGATAGCATTTACCAAAAAAGGTTTAGTGTTTGTGTAGTTTACTTTATATTTTTTATTTAGTTTTGTATTTGATAAGTCATTTCTGTTGTTTACTTTTAAAATAAGCAACTGAAATGGCTTCACAAATATGTATTCCGTATATAGAATCTCTGCAAAGATTTCATTCAAAATGGAAATAACGTGAGTAGGAGGTAAACTTGAAAAGAAATTAGTAAAATATCAAGTAAAAAGAGTTTATTTTGTAAGCATGCAAAATATGGTTGCAGTTAATCTTAAATGTGAAGATTTAAGTACTTCGATGTAAGTTATTCACAATTTTTTTTACGATGGGATTGTGTGGTCAGATCGCTCGACTTAAAATCATAAAACTACCTCCTGCTCGGAAAAAGATATGCAGGCGTGATGTAGAAGCTTCGATTTTTTTTCAACTGAAATGTATACTTCTATAAGTTACTACAGTTAGATAAATATATAAAGATCTATATAAAGATGCCCAGATTTACAGAGAGTGCTGTGCAATAAGTCAGAAAGATCCTGACTTTTCTTACTTACTGAAGTCAATATTTACGCCGTATTTCTTTCGGTTAATATAGTAAATACTGACAGCTGTCCAGGCTTCCGTACCTTGCTAAAGCAAGTTATTAGTCCACAAAAAAACCTATTGTTTTAGGCAAAAGGGATTGATGACAGATTTATCATTTTAGCTAAGGTAAACAAGGCTGATATAGAAACTTATGGTTTCCGTTTGAGTTAAAACAGTCATCATTTAGAATAGAGATTTTATTTTTAAAATCTTTTGTAATCAAATTGTTGACTTGAAATATTTCAAATATCATTTTCAAATGGTACATATGGTAGCCTTCTAAGAAGGCTAGCTCAGAGTTTTTCCAACCAAAATGTCAAAATTTAAAATTCAAAAATACCATCCATTAGTAAGTAAACATACCTTTTGATGTAAAATTTTTTCAGAATTTCTTACATTAAATAGATCGTCCACCATAATTCACGTACCATAAAGCCTTCTTTCATGTACTAGCAATGGTTCACTTATCACCGGATGAGAAATAGTGGCTTAAATTACAAACTTGGGCATCAGTGAAACTAAGGCAATTAAAGTATCATGAAATGTTATTATGTTTACAAACCCCAAAGATAAATTTTAGATAAATCCAAGAATTGAATTTTCCCCTTCTGGAATGTTCCACAAACGTTGTCCAGAAGAAAGACAAACTGAAAGTATAACAATAATCAAATCATATTTTAATGATAGTGTTTCAGTTGTTCCTTTGCATCTGAAATTCAAACTCGGATACTTCGCGAATTTGTAATGTTTAGGAAGGATCTTCAACGGACATTGGGAAAGTGCTTTATTTGTCTATGCTGGCAGTTGTGACTAATCGCAAAGCTAATATTAAGACTTGAAGATTCTCCAAAAATGGATTTAAAACAACTATGTAAACAATAGTTGAAGATCTAACATTCCATTAAGATGCATCGAAGAGAAATGCCCTACATCTGTCCGTCCGCTGCAAAAAGAACCTCAAAAATACATTATAATTAAAATGTAATATTTGCCATAAATAAAAATCGTTTCTCTTAATCCTTTGATTATGTGAAATTATCTCGATAAATAAATATTACCAATATTGATATTCATGTTAACTTTCTTAGAATTGGACCCGTAGGAGCCATAACTATTTAGATGAATTTTGGATAAGTAAATAGAATACGATAAATAAATAGAAATTATAAATCGTTTTTAATTCTTACTGTAGGAATTTCAGTATGTACATCTACCGTCTAATTCCTCATTGTGTTTAGTTGTAGTAAATTAAGGGTTATTTTATCATCAAAATTAAAGCCACACACCTGTTTAAATGAAAAAATATTTATACAACTAAAATAAATACAATAGCAACTAGTTTCTCAACCGAGAGGCGATATTCTCAAGCCTAGGGTTATTTTGTTTTGTTTATTCTCAACGCTTCCTACTCTACAACGATGTAAGTTAGTAATCGTTTAAGTCTTCCAGAGTAGACCTGTTTCGAGATGTCACCTGGATACTTTAAAACATTGGGAATTCTCTCCTAATGTCATTTTAAGAGGTAACAACTCGAAACAAACCTGTCCTGGGATAGTTAAAGCATTTGGAACTCACAAAGCTTGTAGTTAGGAAGCTTTTAGAAAAAAAATTGTAATTTAAAATACAAAGGAATTATAAAATGTAGGCATGTGATAAATTAATTAGGATTAAAATAGAGAAGTACTTAAAAGTATAGAGGTGCCATACAACCGCGCAATCAGGGTTTTAACTCACTAGGTTTGATAGAACTATTCTGGAACTTATCCTGGTGATGTTCGAAAGTTGGTAGCCAATTACATCTTTTTATCTTGATCAGAATAGTTTCAGTTGTGCAATTGGTCTTGCTCATTAGGAAAGCGCGAAAAGAGAATGCATTTCTCATTTTAGAGACATTAATGCTTCAGAGAAAACATAATAATCGTGAAAATGTTTTCGTTTTTAGTTTTTGAATTACTCTCATTTAAATACCATAAATTTTGATTCCAATAAAGCACTAACTTTCTTTTTTGAAAAAAAAAAATAACCTATTTCAGCAAAAGCTGGCAAATACTTGAGTTTGTTCGGTTTTTTTTTTTCTCTTGGAACGGTCGTATTTCGTGCGCTGGCATCTTGCCGCCCCCAACCGCTCAATCAGGATTTCTTTTGTTATTTGAGGCAGCTACGTGTCTCGCCTCAAGAGGGTGCTTCTGCTTCTTACGGAAGATCTAATATATGGACACCAACGCACCAAGACCCCGACATAGCATCAGCCATAAAAATTTCCAATTCTTAACTCGGTGGGGTGTATTCCTCCCCCGCCGGCTTAGACTCATTCCACCGATTCGCTTCCGTGGAGAGTTAAGCACGCCTAGGACCTTCTCGATTCTTCCGCGCAGTGGGTTTGGGGATATCGAGAAAGGTGAGATTTCCAAAGGCACTTCACATTAGAATCCAAGAAGAAAGCATTCTCTGATTGGCAAACAGACGACAGGGTGCTAATTGCAATGGTTCCAAGTACAGTCGCCTTCAAAAAGTTTAAGGATTATAATCACTGTTATGCTTCGGCATCTGTCCTCCAAAGGAGAGATGGCCGTCCTGTTTTTGTGAGATCTGCGCATGTATGATCGATTAGTCTGGTCAGGCACTTCCGTATGAGTTTATCACAGGACGCCGCCATTACGGTAATCGCTTGTTACTTTGCAAAAGAGCATTGTATTTATAAATAATATATATTTATTTATTTATATAAATACTTATTGTTAGCAACTGGTATTGAAATAACGCTAAATAATCGAGAGAAGTTTTAATTTGGCGTTATCAACATGTCTTTCTCAGTGAAAACAGACGACGGCGTCCATTGTGACAGAAAAACATAATTGATCAGCTACCGGAAGGGCTGCGCAGTTCAAACTTCCGCCGGCCAACTTTCATTTGGAGGACAGTATATATTTAAATTTCTTTGTTAGACTTTCTACCAGGAAATGATCGACTGTAACCGTTTCAATACCAATTTATTATCCATCTTAACAAAATATATGTACCTAATAAAATGAGAACTCAGTGTAGAACCATTCATTTAACAGCGATATAGGAAATGGTGATGAACTGACTTTTCAGTTTCTCTCTCAGTGTTAACGAGACTGAAGACATAAAATTTTATCCAAATCGATATTATATCATTAGAACAATGGTTGGAATTTTAAAAAAATGTTTTAAAAAAGAATTATTAAAAGATTATTTGTTAAATAAAAAAACAAAAAGTTGTGAATAAGTTTTTACAATGTGTTGAAATTTTACTTGAGTAAATATTATCAAAATTTTACCAAGTAACTATTTAAATTACAACATTTTTTTAAAATAAAAAAAATACCCTTCATAATATATTAATACAATGAATTTTGAATAACTAATAGTTATAATTATGATCTCTATACACCTAATTTCTTTTCTTTACACAAGATTTGATGATATTACATAAATTCTGAATTGTTTCAAAAGCGATATTCGCAAAAATATTTTTTTTAATTAATTGATTATTTAAATTAATATATTTCGGAAATGAGGAAATGCTTTCTAATAAGATAAACACTCTTTTAATCGCTTCCGGATAATAATTAACGAACCAATTTAAGCCTAAATTATCCTAATTCACTGATAATTTTATTGGGAGTTTTTAGGCACGTTTCCGCAATCAGAAAAGCATTTATCCGCGTTAATATTCTGACGGCCGTTCTTCCGGAAAGCAGTTTTCCATTTGAGTCAAGTGACGATTAGATGAGAATTTTCCTTCTTACGATTCAATGAATTAATGATTACGATCTCTATTGGAATCTCGTGGTAATAACCTTTTATTATATAAAGATTGCAAATTTAGATCTTTAGATGCATAATTATAAGTTTTCAGCTGCCTCGTTTTATTAGTGTTTCAGTTTCTCCAAACCACCCCCCATCCCAACTGAAATGTGCAAATGTGAACTTATTATTTTCTGTATTTGATTCTCAGTATCAGTATGTATTTTTTTTTTGTCTCGTCTGTTTAGTGTCGCAAGGTGCATCAGATAGTAGCCATCGGGCAACTTTTAATTTTGTAAAATAGTCTACACTTACCAGTCATATTGGGGCGAAACTAATTTAAAACTGAATTAATTTAAACTTATGTAGCTACGAAGATTGAGCCGTTATCATTAAAACAAACAACATTTTCAAGTATTTTGATTCTGGTAAATTTCCAACTGTACATTTTACTTAGAAAGTATATTATTTATTACCATGAATATATTCTACTCTTCGTTGCTAAAAGCTTTCCTTAGTATATCCCAAATACCGTAAGAGAATAAGTACGAATGGTTTTCGTAATATTCTATAAAATTGACATTTTTCAGTGACTCGATAGGTAGGAGCTATTAGGATTATGGGTGTGTTTTTAAAATACCCTCTATAAGTCGAGAGTCGATACCCCTCGAATCATATGTTGCACTCCCGAAGGTCTGAGTTTTTTTTGGGGGAAAAAATCCCACTTTCGATACAGGGCGCTTCCTGTTTTAGATGATCCTTGAAAATAGTGATAATTAGACATAATTGGATCGATCTATGCTGAGAACGAATATGATATCCTCGTAGTTATTTAATCAGAGTTGCCCGCAAGGCGAAAATGGGATCTATACAAACTAAATGAACTAATGCATACATTGCTTGAAATTGTATGTAAAACCTTGAATCCTAAAGGCTTGAATAAATAAGTTTTGCGCATCAATCAATCGAATTGTCAAAGTTGCTTATTTATAGTTTATTTTTTACTGTTTTCTTTTTTAAGTAGCAGAGGTGGGATCCTTAACCGTTGAATGCACTCTGAGCTTACCACGGAAGATAAAACTGGCTGATGATTCCTAAAGAGGCCGTTCCAGTTTCCCGTCTGTGATTGCTCAGGGTGTAAATCTTTTATTATTCTGCAGTTTTGATGTATGTTTCATAACTTAATTTATGCATATTAAACTTCATTTCTAGCAATACTAATGTCAGTTTCAACAACGCAAACGTTTGATAGCTTGCAAATTGGGCACAGCGCTTGGTTTTGTATGAAAACTGAAATGACTTATCCTCCTTAAGTTTATGTTCTTCTCTGTACAACGACCGCGTTATGAAAGGAAAGCGGCAAGAATCGAATTGGTAATCGCGAGGTCACGTTCTTTAATGTCGATCGTGTTAAAAAAAGAAAAGTGAATGTTGTAGGCTAGTAGCTTAGGAATTGAATCCATTTTTATTTCAAATCTCAGCAATAAAAAAAGCGATCTTTGCCGACGATGTTAATAAAACGAGAAGTAGATGTTATGGCTTTCCGTTTGGTGAGGTTCTCCTTCTGCTTTATCCCGTTCGAATTACATGAATATGTATTGAAAGTCATGTATTTAGCTTTTTTTTTATATCTACGTAAATCAAAAATTACTTCTTACTTTTATTTTTAATAGCGAAAGAAATGCTCCGCTTATAACCATTATGGTTGTCGTTAATGCGGTTTTACAGCAACTCCGTTAGTGGCACTCAAATTACGAGTTTGCAAATTGCGAGTATTACAGACGTTTGATTTACATCATTAAATTTTATACCATTTTTTCAGTTGTATTCTTTTGATCACCAATTCTTAAAATCCAAATCTGTTACTTTTAATTTAAAAGTATGCTTTTTCTTTCTTTATTACTGTTTTGATGGCTGTTAAAGCTTCGAAATTCAATGAAAACGTTTATTCAAGAACGTTGAAACTTTGTCTTCTCTTTTCCTGTTCTTTTTGAGCCATTTTCGTTGGAGTCGGTGACTTTTGCAGCTTCATTTGATTTCATTCTAAAGATCCCTTTTGTAGTCAGTCTTTTTTTTTCCAATAAAGGAGCCTTTTCTTACAGAATGAAAAGAACTCCCTTGACTTTTTTTTATTGTGAGGTTTCGACTGCTATCTTTAAAGTCCTATTTTGTCAATGGATGTAAACACGATGTAAGATAAGTAAGTACACACGATCTATAGTTTGCAACAACATATATGAAGATAACATTCGAACTGTAGAGTGAGAACAACACTCGAAAGAGAAGAGGATATCATTATATCAACGATTAATTCGTTACCACAGTTGGGGAAGTTAAAGGAGAAGAAGACGCATGCATTTATCCTCGCATTGTAAGCATTGACCTACATTACAATTTTCTAATTATTTTTTGATACCTAAAATAATTTATCACAAATTAGTATATAACTAAAATTCCAGTTATATACTAGAATTTCTTTTCCTCGTTCCTCAGCCTGAAACTGTAGATACTCTAACTCCAGTAAAATCACTTATCGGTTCAACAGAGGGAACGATTAACTGAGAGGGATTATCTGTGCGAAGTTAGCAATAAATATTCAATACAATTACGGTGACAAAAAAGTTTTTTACAGGGAGATTGGATTGCAAAAAATATATAGTAAATAATTTTAGTAAAATGAAATAATAATTTAAATAAATTTTACCATTTTTTATATATTTTTAGATCTCTTCCGACAAGGAATTAATTATATTAAGATTAAAAATTCCAGAAGCGAAAAATGTTATCTAACAATTGCTGTTAATCGTTTTTAAAATCCACTAATTATTCACGCTGTGATTTGATTAAAATTATTAGGATTTAAGCTTATTTAAAATAAGTATTTAGTCAAAAAAATGAAAACTTTTTCTGTTTCAGCAGATGTTCGAATTTAAAATAAACAGAGAATTTTAGTTTGAAGCATTTTCGCAACTTTCTTTGTTGCTTTTTTTTAAAGAAAAGAAAACAAGTTAATTAAGGACAATCATCTTTATATGTAATAACAAAAATCGTAGTTTTACCAACAATCGAATATATCTTAAATTTTGCTGCTATGTTTTGGCAAAGAACTTTTTTGGTCAGAAGAACTTTTTGCCGAATTGCAGCTTTTGAGCGATTCTGGCAGAGGTTGTTGATGGCCTTTGATTTTTAACTGTACAGATTTGAATAAATCAAGGAAAAAAACCACAACTGCACAGTAAATATGCATCGTGAGCCAACATCAACGGGAATCCTGAACAGCTGTTTCATCCTTATTAGGAATCATCAGCAGAATTTACCCTTGATATTTGGCTCAGGCTGCGGGAAAGTTAAAGGGAACCCATTCTCGCTCCCTGGAATGGTCCCCGAGAACAAATCCAATCAAATAAAAAAATAATCCTGAGAAATCCACAGTATTAATCCCTTGTCCTTTCACTGAAAGGCACTGGGGAATTGATTTGTAAACAAGAAACAAGAAAAACATCGTGGATAAATCCTGCTGATGATTCTTAATAAAGATGAAACAGCTGTTCAGGATCCCATTGATGTTGGCTCAGAGTGTGAAAGCATATTTACTGTTTATTTGTGGTTCTTTTGATTTTTAAATTATTATGGACGTTAGATTTGAATAAGTTTTTCTGCAGTTTAATAAATCTAAATCCTTTTTTTTTAAGATTGAAGGTGAAATTGATCAAGTGTTGTTTAAGATAAAAAATATCACTTGTAAGGATCTCAGTATTAAGGAAAAAAACCTAATCTATCCTAACCTATCTCTTTGAAAAATAATAGTTTAACGACTCATAGGAGCTCTCACAAATGTGTTTTTACTTATTTTAGTAATGGTTGGATCGCGTGCAGGGAAGACAAATGTACATTAAGGGTAATCCAAAAAAAGATATAACATTTGTACTAGAAATCGATTGATGGAACCTGATAAGAAATGCAAGATACAACAACATTTGTATGATTGTTTTGTGTCTTAAGTAGATCTTAAAAAAAAATGTAACGAAAAATAGGTTTGTCGTTATCTGAAGCAACGTGGAACAATTAAAAGAGCACATCCAAGTGCAATAATAATAGGAAATAAAAAGAATACAGTAAAATATAAATATCATTTCATCCTGCGATAAGATGGACCTAAGTTATTCGCAACTAAGTTATTCGCCTAAGTTATTTGTATTTTTTTATATCAAAAAATATCATTCCGCACTTATCGGCCAAAAAATTACAGAATCTAAAATTAAAAAAATATGTATATCCAACATTCCAAATTTGATTTGTCAATCGTCTTTGGTTTTATTGAAACAGAGTCAGACCTCTTCCAATACTTTTTAGAAAAGTCTGAGACTTGTTATAAAGAAACAAAGGAATATAATTTTGTGCTAATGCATAAATTTAAAGGCGACCGATAATAATAAACAAATTTTAAAATAATAATAAAAAAGAAATACATTAGCGTAAGAAAAAAATAAAAAAAAATTAGGAAAATAATAAAAAAAAAACACACGCAGAGATTGAGAAGAAAAAGATTAAGAGAAAAAAAAAATAAGTAGATATATGGATTTGAACGGACAACCGTCAGTATATAATCCCAAGACTTTAAGCATCAGGCTACAGCTGACAACTGAAACCAGATGGTTGTATTTAAAACATCTAAGCTAATAGCGGAAATCCAATGAAAACAATGCCAAATATCTCGAACGGGGGGGGGGGGGGCTGAAAATACGCTATTCCTACGTTCTTTTGTCCTCTGAGTACGATGGTAAAGTCCGTTTGTCGATCCGACCTTTCGTTCGGGAGTTCTTAGAGGAGGTACAGTTACAACAATGCCAAATATCTCGAACATGGTCGGGCGTTGGCCCCTGAAAATACCCCGTTCCTACAGTCTTGGGCCTCTGAACACGATGGTGAAATCCGTTTGTCGATCCGATCTTCCGTTCGAGAGTTGTTAGGGGTGGACAGACGCGGACGGACGGACACGACAAACGCAATAGCTACCGATTTTGGTCGCTATCACAATGGCTCCCAAAGGGGTCCCTAAAAAAAAGGACTGTTCTGTAGCTAAATTAGACAACGAAAGCATCAATCTGATACACACTTTTATTAAACTCTTGATAGTAATATTGATTACAAGTTGCATTGTGATAGATTCAGTAGCTTAGAATGTTTCAAGCAGACAGACATGTCTTTCCAAGGCATTACTTCTTACAAACAAATTCTAATAGGTCTGGTAGCTTAATTAACAGTCTGAAGTAGTCTGAGTTCGGTCTGCACAGAGATTGGAAGTTTTTTTTTTTTTCTGGTTTATTCAGGCTTCTGTCAAATCAGTTTCTTAATGACGGATGAGTGTCGGACTGGCCTTCCAATCGCAACTTCGTCTTGTACGGCCACTCATCACTTCAAGGGACTCCACCTATCCTCAAGGGAAGTAAGGCATTGATGCTTGGAATATTCAAAACGTAAAGCACTTCATATTTCGAAATTCAATCAATTTAATAACATCTATTTTAACAACCAAAATATTAAATACAAACACCACAATCTTCTGTAAAAATTAAACAATCCTGTATTTTACGTCTATATAATGGATATCTAATGAATATTTATTTGTATTTATAGTTATTTTTCAGAATGTAGTCAAATGTATTCATAACGAATTTAGAGGAGGGAGAATAGAATTTCTTCTCCATTAATGTCCTGACGAAGTCTTTCGCAAAAAAAGATGAAATATAAACGGAAAATAAAGGATTTTATCTAAGATTGTGATGTATCTATTTTAACATTTTTCTTTTTAATTAATACTTATAAAACTTAATCTAAAGTACGACTGAGGATGAAAAACATGTTCCGTTTACAGTACCGGTATGTGAAATTAAATACACTCTTATTTTTTTTAAATCATTTGAGAACGAGTGGTTTTTAAAATAGTTATTTTAAATCATTTTGATTTAAAAGGAGAATGGTTCTTATGGCTGCTTTCTACGTCTTCAAAAACTCGTCTCTAGCCGGCAAGTTGCTTGAAAACCTAATACTTGCTCTAAATAAGATATGATCTAATTTCAGGCAAGTTTTAGAAGAAACTCGAAACCAGCGCGCCTATCGGCGAGAAACATTTATTTGAAAAATTACGACAGCGACAACTTCACGCTGGAATCTGGATGTACTTTTTTTTTGCCTTTTTCTTTATGAAATGAGTTGAGAATCAACAGCAAAATTAGGCATGCAAAACCAACTTATTTATCCCTTCCTCGGCTCTGCGTTTTTAATCGCGATATCAACGGAAGTAAAACGAGATTTGCCTCTGAAAATTGACTCTCTGGAGTGAAGCGACATCGATTGCGAACTATAAGTGGTAAGTTTTCCGAGAACGTGTAAAGTCGCCATTGAAAACATTTGAATATGAAGGCCTTCCGATGTCCTCATATGGTTTTTCACTTAAGTACCTTTAACTGTATCGACTAACTAGGCTATTAATGATTCCCATTTGCATTAGCTTTACTGTTAAAGTAGAGTAACGCTACTATTGTAGTAACCTATATCTTAACTGTGTATGTTTCGATATCATTAATGACTCGCTGGTGTTGCTGTCAATCGATTACGCTTAGGTTATAATCGTTACGGCTATATCACGGCTGTGACAGAAAATGTAGTTTTCTAATTACATATCTTTCAGCTCGTGATCTTACAAAATCAAATTTAAGATTGTCCAAATATCATTTTTTTTTTTTTTTTAGTTGTGTGCTTTTTTTCCTTTGCTCTCAATTTTTGTAGGTTATTTACGTTTCATATAATTTATACTTAAGTTTATTTCTAACGTAACATATTTTTAGACCTTTCCATTCTTCGAATTAGTTTAGTGCTTATCATGGATCTAGTGGTTAAGGCATTATCTTTTTCATAGGTGATGTCTGGTCCAGTCGAAGCCTATGCTTTCTGGAAAATGGAAACTATTTCTATTTTTATTAATTGGTTTTAATGAATTGGTTATCTGGTTTCCTTTTGTTATTTTCAAGATACATATTGCATTCTACCCTACCTGAGCAGAAGACCCCGGGACCTTGTGATAAATGCCGATGAGGAGTCAAAGATCACGAATATATATGTCATTCAAATTCTTCTTCCCACGATATATGAATTCATTATTTCAAATAAAGCCACTGCACTGGAGTATTTTCACATATATTTTAATTAAAGAAAACATAAAATTATACGCGAAATGTTTCTTAGCACAAATGAGGCTATATTATCAAGCCTTAACAATAACAGCAAAATGGAAATATTTATAGACACCGCATAATATTCAGTTCATTCCTCATATGCTTCAGTAGTCCTTGGGAAACCCTTGATATGTTATTGGGCAGTCAGGAATGCTGTATATAGAAATATATATTATTTCTATTTTTTGACGATTTTCCTATTTTCAAAACCTTAAAGTCACTTTGTTTTTAGAGTTTTTGTCACAAACTTTTCAGAGCTTTTAGGGCATTGGTTGATCTACAAATAAGCATAAAAAATTCGAAATCTATTCACGGGTTTTTAGGGGGCGGGCCTTAGAAGTGGGGCTTGACATTAAAGTTGTAAAATGGATAACTGCCGTAAATTTTGAGCTTTGGAGCTAAAACTTTTATGGGGAGATATCCTGAAGGATTCGGCTGATATTGTATTTCAGCCAAATCGGATCAACAGTTCCAAAATGGCGGCCGTCAGAAATTTCAACTTTTTTGACGTTTTTTCTATCTTCAAACCCATATCATGATGTTGTTTTTACATTTTTTGCCACAAACTTTATAGAGCTTTTAGGGCATTGATGTAACTATTAATAAGTAACAACAAAGTCGACATCTGTTCACGGATTTTAAGGGGGCGGAGCTTAGAAGTGGGACGTGACCTCAAAGTTATGACTTGGATAACTTCCGTAAATTTTGGAATTTTCAGCTAAAACTAACCTTGACTTCGGATGACTGAATAGGAAACTTTATTATTAAAATATTATTAACAAATACTATTCACAAATCTCAAGGTAGTTGACCTTAGGGAAATACTCTTACCGCGGTAATAAATATCTTTGTCGTGTATTTCTTTTTTCCATTTCGTTTTATTTATATTTAAAAATCATTATATACTTGTTTTAAAAATCCAGAGACGGTATTCAAGGCTTAGCTTCTACTACCGTTAAAAGTATGAATAAATTATATCTGAAAAAAAAAAATACTTCTCTTATCGCAATTAATATTCCTTTACATTTTAAGAAAGGTATGTCAGCACCTGGGAAGGGAGGGGTTGTTCTTTGTTTTGTTGTTGCTTTATAATTACAGGGTTCGTATTCAGTTTCTTTGAAAGCATTCAATTATTCCGTGTCCGTTTATTAAGATGTCATTCGAAGAACGGCTTTGTTCCAGTTAGTCTTGAACAGATGATACGCATTTAGAAGAGTTAATTGAACACCACCCACTCACGTAAAGCAACATTTTAATTGCTTCCGTCCAAATTTTTTCTGTTCTAATATAAAAAAATCACATTGTTTGTCTTTGCTGAAGTGTCTCCAACAGATTCCTCTTACGTTGAAGCAGTGACATCAAAAGCACAAAGTAAATAGGTCTTCTTCTTACAAAATATTTACCTTATTAATACTCTCCAACAAAGTCCCTGCTTCTGTCTCTTCACAGACATGATGCTAAAGTTTAATTAATTCACTGTATGCTTCTATTTTGTTTTGTTTTTTTATTTTTTATTATCAATTATAATACAGTCTTAGGAGATTTTTAAAAATATTTATGTAAGTTTTAGTTTAGAAAATGTAAAAAAACAAAAAACAAAAATGTACCAACCTTGCATTATCAATTGCTTAGAAGTTTTGTCTCTATTAACTTTATAATGTGGTATAAACAATAAAAGAAACAGTAACTTAGAAGTGTTGGGGTTCATAATCTTTTAAGCATCTTAGGATGTTTTGTCAGTTGGAAAAGTCGGACAGAAATAGTCTTCTTTCAGGCTTCCCATACCTGCTCTTAACTCTTAGGCTACTCAGTTAAGCTCTAAACTACTCGTAGTGATATTCTTTTTTCACATGTGCAGGTCCAATATCAAATTTAAAATCAAGGACACACAAAACTGAAAAAATTTAAAAAACATATATTTAAAATAGGATGGGTTTCGCTATCTTACATAGCTTTCTCAACTACATTAAAAAACAAGAATTACAAGCGCCTATATACACACATGGAGTAATCCTCTATTCAAATAAAAAAATTCCCAATCTAATAAAAAACCGAAATCAAATACTAAACACCATACACCATACCTATTATATAAACCAATGGAATTTACATCTAGATTTAAATGCCAATCAAAGTTAAAGAAGGAAGAATCTGCCATTGCTGACGTCTTGTTTCTGCTACACTGTTCAGAGCTCCGGAACAACGTCATTCCCAGGATGGTGATGTCAGTCTGCATCATCCTCCTGCCCCGGATACTCATGATGACTTCGTCGAGAAAGTTTGCAATCTTTAAGTGCTACTCTAACTGTCAAGACGCACTATGTCGAAACTGATCCTGAGAATGCTTAGAAGATCTTTCAGAGTAACAAGTAAAGAAAATAATTAATAAATCTCCACCAGGAGATGCGAATTGTAAAATAAAAGAGGATTGTGAATTAATTACAATTTAAGATTGGTAAGATTAAAAGAAAATTTGTTTTTGAATTCAATTTAACTCGAAATATGAATTTCCATCTGGGTTAAGTTCAGTTTGAATTTGAATTGTATTCAAAAAATCTATAAGTTTGGATTTACTAAAACAAAAATCTCCACTAGATCCGACCTTTTAATAAAGGATGTTAAGGATGATAAAGGATGTTGCCCTGAGTGAGATCACAGATGAAATTGCTGAATAAACAGTATATAGGTAAAAATTAGATAAGTGACTAAAATGAAACACAGAAAAATATTGGAAAAAATTTAAGAAATTTGCATTTATTAGTTTTAATTCACTTTCTGTTAACTTATTATTGACAACAAAATCACTTTTCATACACTTAAGTAGATATTATAGCTTTAATATCGAATTTTTAAAAGTGGTATGCCAAGAAAATGAAGAGTCTGACAGGAAAATGACGTCCCCTGACAACCGAATGAAAAGATACAGGATAATGATCACTCCCATTCTTATTGAATGGAAAATGAAATTCAATCAACTACTAACATAATTAAATTGTAATGTCTTACTATAAAGGAACAATATGAAGGAAAATCAACATAACAAAGCCTCTGATAAATCATAATCTTTAAAGAAATGGAACAATGAATGTAATTTTAATTTGGAGCAGGAAAATGACTAGTAGTATAGTCGCCGCTACAAAAACCTCTGAAATATTATCAAATTACATATTAGCTTACATTTTAGTCTTTATGTTATGTTCTATAACATGTAATAATTATTTTAAACCCAGAATTCATGTTTGGAAAAACAATATTTTAAATTATAGTGAACTGAAGGTGCGAACATGGAATTTTCGCCCGGCAGGAAAATAACTTTTCATATTCTGCCTTGAAATTTTAATGCCTAATTTTTATTTTTTTTTATCTTAAACATATTTGATATAATTAATAAGGAGATATTATAAATATTTTAAACATTTAATTTCAAAAATAAAGAATTTTTCCGGGTTATAAATGTCGGGAATTAGATTTAGCCACTTATCTAATTTTTAACCCATATAGATCATTCACAGAACAACTGCCAATACTAACAGCTTGTTTAGTTAGATTTTAAGCTGAATTCTATTGTTTGTACTGTAATTAAAGCTAAGCCTGTAGCCTTAGTGAGCTGTTCCAATATACTCTACACTTTACTTGCACATTGTATTATCAACATTTGAAACAGCAGTTACCACATTTAAAACTGTCAAGACAACTATATCTTAAAGAAATCCTAATCAGCTGTAGAGTTAGGCTGAAATTATACAGAAAATAGCGGAGAATGATAAGCTACAAACAAGCTGAGATGTGACAAGTATAATTTTTCTTTACATTCTAAATCTCTCTTCTTAATACTTAATTCTTTTTTAATAATTGTTTCAAGTCGACAAGATAAAATAGGTCTTTAACAGTCTTTTTCATTCTAATGGCAGAATCCATTTATTTTCCTGCGAAGATGGAGTGGGTAATTTAGTGAAGCTAAAGTAGAACTATTCAAGTCAATATCACTTTAAAGTTAATAATTTATTCAGAAGGCAGCTATCACTACAGACATTACTGTCAGCAAATGTTGTGTGTTTAGGTTAATAGGTCTATCTTTTCTTGCGTGATTAATAAAAATACTGGAGAATTTAGAAGAAAAAAAAAAGAAAAACAATAAACTCATTTCATTGTCAGACTTAATGAAATTTAACGTGATGTTGAACAAGGAATTCTGTATTTTTTGTTGGGTTCCTGCAACTTAAAGTAGAAATTACAGAATTTTATATTTCAGTCAGTAAGCAATTTTCTTTATTGCAGACTTAAAGGGAACATTTGAAATAGTCTCAAACAATTGAAGCAACTGGCCTCGTCCGTTCCACATTGACGTCACTCACGCACCTTATTACGGTGCATCCTTTTGTTTCTAAGTACCCCAGTACTTGTATCTTTACCTTTCTGAAGGTACGAACCACAAAATGTATTGCTGCCGATATAGTTTGAAATTTCTTGTTGTTTGACCGGAGTGGTCTGGCATTCAACAGTTTTTCAGGTTGTCCCACACCTGTTCAATAGGATTCAAATCGCGATTTTTGTGGTGGGAGTTTTAAATCTTTGCTCCTTGCACCAATCCTTGCATCCACCAAGGATTCAGTATCGAAAAACATATCAAGAAAATTTGAGCTTTCCGAAAAACTCGGTATTTGATCAGACTTTATAATAGCAACTTTTAATGATAGATTTTGTCTTGTCTTCAATCTCTAAATTGAAGATGGACAGCTTAGATCATTCAAAAACATACCAAAGTTAACGAAGACTTCAATCTGAATTCTACAGTATTTTTACTGTACTATGCTTTTTAGACTATTCTATTTCATTGTAGCCTAAAAGGATCATAGCCTTTAGCGTTGTAATTTATATGGACGTTGAAATAAAAATAATAGTATTAAATTACCTATTATCAAGTTTCCAGAACGGTAAAATTCCAAAAGAATTTACTTTCAATCAAAATAAATTAATATCGCTGGATTATGATTCTTAATATTTTTATATTAATTATTAATGATTACTTTCAATAATTGTTAGTAATTGTTATTCTGAATTGTCATCCAGGTTTCTAAAAATATTCGTTTACAAGATATAGTTGGTGTGCGAACTTCCGGGGAAAAAAAATCTTATTAAGAAAGTAGTCATAATGTGATCTAAAATCAACAGTTGCAAATATGTTTATAAATTTGTGATACTAGTATTTACGTATAATAGTAACTTGGTCTTTACGGGTTCAATTTCTATCAAAATCAACAGGAATATCATATTTGATAAAATTAATCTATCATTAAAATTTCAGTTTTATAAAATAAATATATTTTAAGTAAATCGATATTTCAGCCATAGCTGCAACGTACTTTGTCAGTCATTCCATGTTAAATAATTTTAGAATATTAAACCAAACCTAATGTATAAGGCAGTTGCTATTCAGGCATTGAAAAAGTATAAGATTCTCTTTAATGAGTAAAAAATTCATATACAATTTAAGTTGAATTAGTCTCCAGCAGAGGAAAGAATTCTTTTTTTATTATTAATCTTCCCAAACGTAAATACCAGTGACAAATTTAATGGTTGAAATCTGGCACCTGTGTAGCAGAGCAGTGAAATATTACGCTCACTTGAATCATAAAAAAACCCACACTTCACGGTATTAGTGAAACATTTTTTTCGTTAATTCACAGATTTGTTTTGGGGAGAAAAGCCATTCTGTGCACGCTATTGTAAGTGTACTATGTTCATGAAAACACTTTTAATTCGAGGTCTGTTTCGTAATGCGTGGAAATAGAAAGTACATCAATGTCACGATCAGCAATGCTGCTTTATATTGATTTTTCTGAAAAAACAAATACATTGAAAAAACTAGACAATAATTCACTTCCCATTATCAAGAAGGATTTTCAGCGCACTTTTTCTTCATAATATTTGAAGAATTTTTAAAATACAGTCATGCAGACTAAAGAAGATAGGGAGATTGAAACGTGACACATGAGACATTTGACATATATTGAATTTTGTTACATTGCACTATATATTTAATTGTTTATTTTGAGAGTTACATGAACACCTATACTTTCAAGAGCTTTGTTTTTATAATAAATGGTGAGACCAAATTGTTTACTAAATGACATCCTAGTACAGCTGTTTCCCGCTAATATGGCGATCATCAGCTAGGAGCAGTCATCAGTAGCCAGGTCTCGGTACACGGGCCTACATGAAATATCGTCGGAAATTTATTGTTTATTTTAGCTTTTCGGGCTCCACATTGATTCCAACGAGCTGCTTTTATTTTATTCAGCGAAATAGATATTCTTGAGGACTCATTATTATTATTATTTCTTGAGATTCATTATTATTTCGCCGATGGTCGTCTTTGGTCTATCAGGCTGTAGCTTGAGATGACTTGAAGTATCTGCTTTTAACTATTAGACTACTTAACAAAACTATAAAAAGAAAACTACAATTTGTTTAAAGATTGAAGTCACAAGAAAAAATTGCCTGTTATTAACTATTTAAAGTTAAAAGTTACAATAAGTTCTTACACCATACTTCTTCCTAATTTCCTCTCTTTTGGAAGTCTTAATATTAAGCATCAACATACTCAAACATAAATAAATATAATAATATATATATTTTATTACATTTATTTATGTTTGAGTATGTTGATGCTTAATATAA
The DNA here is from genome assembly GCA_023159025.1 of Thereuonema tuberculata. Lineage (NCBI taxonomy): Eukaryota > Metazoa > Arthropoda > Chilopoda > Scutigeromorpha > Scutigeridae > Thereuonema > Thereuonema tuberculata. Next base: position 9,400,285 of record JAFIDM010000005.1, read on the forward strand.
AAGTTACAATGTTTCAAAACTGCTTCCCAGTAACATCTTCAGAATCTGAGAATCTTTCGGATGTCTTTTCATTGAAATTGTTCAAAATATAAAACTTCTCGATTCTTCTAAGGAAAAATAAATTTTAATCAACTGCAGCATCATATATTTATCTATGATAATTGTATAAATAATGAACTGCTTGACTTCTAAGGTTTAAGAACAAATTGCGTATGAAATTTGGAAGAATAATTTAATCCTAATAGTTAAGCTCTTTGTCTTTTGCTGCTTATGGGCCGTCATGTGACAAGTTGCGAATACTAAACTCGTAAATAAACGATTAAAATGGCACTTAGCAAATAAGCAGCAACAGAAAATAATAAAAAAATAATAGAAAAAAAAACCGGAAAGTAAGAAATTGACTGAGAATTATCATGTTTCCCAAATAGTAATTGAAGGTAATTAAATGTGATAAACTTTCATTTTTTTTTTCAGATATTACCTTTAAAAAAAAATATGAGCAGAATCGGAATTCGTGACGTGAGGAAATATTTTTCCTGGTGTAACTCGATTAATTCCTTCTGGGATTATTATTTTTTTTTTTCTCTTTGCCTTTTGTTGCCTCCATTCATGTTGTCATTGATTCTTTTAGCTGAAAGCAGTTCGTTTAATGATGGCATGAGAATGAGCGCCACTGCTATATTTATCCTTAATGATTTGTTTGAATTATTTTTGTTATCCCCATTTAAGCTTCTTTATAACCGTACAAATAGGTGTGTTAATTATTAACTAAGAGAAAACATATAAACAGATGGACGTGATCCAAACATAGTGGCAAAGACATTGATGTAAACAAGGCAGCCTTATTTGTCTTCAGTCACTGTTTTTTATTAAAGTGATTAAGCTAAACCACTTCTTTCGCGCTTTTTTTTATTCCATTATTTGAGTCGAACTTTTTTGTACTACAACTTTTTGTACCTTGAATAAAATAGATAGTAATAGTAATATATGTCGTACTTAAATTATACTGTGCATAAATAAACGTGAAATTCATTGTAATTTCGATTTTTTAAATGGATTTGAATTATAACTGACAGCTTAAAAATTATAATTCAAATTTGTGATAAAAAAATAGTATCAGATTTTATAGAACAATCAACCGACAAATTGGTGTATTAAAACTTTCCTTCACCAAAAAAACCATAATTTATAAAGGCAAAAAATTTAAAATAGAAATGCCAAAAGAAAACATATGAATACGTAACAAATAAGATTTAGCATAAACGAGAAATACAGCAACAATAACTATTAAGTTTTCGTAAGCAGTTATATTATTGTAATGATTTCAATTGTTATTTTTATTTCTTTTTAAATCATTGTTTTCTTTTCTATTTATGGCATTTTTCTTTTGCATTTTAAGGCTTCTTAAGAAATCGCCTTTCAGAGTTCGAAAATTTGCCTTTATATATTAGATTTTTATTAAAGACAAGGTCGTTATTAAATTCTTGTATTAACAATTAAATACATTTTAAAAAGTTGTTCTAAGTATGAACTTTCATTTATTTTGCTCAATAAATCTTTAAAAAAATAATATTGATGTTAAAGAGAATAATTTCGTATTTTGATAATTTCTTTAGACTCTTCTTAAATTAAATAAAAAGCATAAAAAAAATCAGGAATATACATTGGCCTTCCTGTATCGTCATCTCATAATTTTCACCTCCAAAATGCTATGCAATTTTTCTGAAAATATGAACACAAAAATTACTAATGTTCTTTGTCCAACTTTGCGTATTCTAATTATTAATTTTTCAATTCAACTGCAATGAATTAGTATTTACATAGTTTCAGATTTTTAACCAGAGTAGTGTTTAAAGCACGGTTGTAGACGACTGGAATATTGGAAGATAAGCAGCTTAAGGGAGGTTAGTTCCACCTTAATGCAATTGAATTTCAGTATCAAGTGGAATTTAGAATATTCCGTAATTTATTCCTTCAAAACGTGGTTCTTTTTTGGAGATTAACACGATAAAGAAATGTCGATCCTAAAGGATCATTTTGCTTCAGGCGTTATAAAATAAAATAATAAATAATAAATAAATAAAATAATAATAAAATAAAATAATAATAAAATAAAATAAATAATAAAATAATAAAGAAAAAAAAAGATAAATTCAGATAAAAAAAGAAATAATATCAAATAAATGAGATCAAATAAATGTTTTAACTAAAAATTAACCAACCTAAATTAAATAAAATAAAATACTAAAAAAAATTAAGATAATGAAAATGGAAAAAAAAAAGATCAGCTAAAAAATATACAAAATATACAAAGAAAATAATAAATAAAGTAAATAAGAAATCAAATAATGAAAAGACACCAAAAATGAAAATAAGATGATTTCAAAATAATCAAGAATATTCTTAGACGTACATCATTTTCTAATTGGTATAAAATTTGTTAATTTTAGATTTTTGCCTTTTCATTCATTTAAGAGATTTTTTTGATTGAATCAAACGTACCGCCATTGATTGGAACAATGAGTTGCTTTAATTAAAGTTCCCTCATAATAACTACTGACGAAAACCAAATTGGGCTAGGATTTGCTCTAATCCATTCATAATCCTTATGGAGTCTTGACTTTATCCTTTCCGCTAAGGTTAATCCAATTTGGGAATATTGCTCCTGAGTCAGTCCCCAAGTGACTTAACTTTGAATTTCAACTAAAACATCATCAATATTTCAACGTTAAGCAGAATAAAAGGATTCCATCAATAATAATAATTACTTAATTTAATATTTCGATACAAATAAGAAATAAATTATTCACGAAATGTAAAGAAGAATAGCTTTGTAATAAATAGCATCCACTTTCTTTATGGTTCAAATCGAAGAAATGGACTGTATTCTGACTTTTGCGTGAAGAAAAGTAAAAGTTTATATACATACCGTGACGAAGATTCATTATACGCTGACGCTTGTTGTTAATTAGTCGTGGTTCAGTTTGTACCTTACATAATCTATCCCCAGGAACGTAATTTTCTTATCTTTTCTTGTAGTAGTAAGATTTCTTGTAGTGGTAAGATTTAAGTATTCAGTTAGTTTTTACAATTTGTTTGAAAAAGTAAATACATATCTATAGTATACAGGGTGAATCTAAAATAGGGGGACAAAGTGCGGGGGCGGGTTCCCTATAAACGAAGTAAAAAAGGTTACATAAACAAATGGCCGGAAGTGTATGATTGCTGAGTTATTCCAATCCAAAGAAACGAAGCCAGACTACAATGGAAACATTGGACATGAACAGTATCTTTATTGGTAGCATTACTGAAATGCTACACTACCGCATTGTTGTGAATGGGCACCACAGAATGACCAATAAAACTACAGTTTATTGGTATGGGGAACTCGCCCCCGCAGTTTATCCCCCTATTTTAGATTCACCCTAATCTATATCTATATTATATATATAGATAGATAGATAGACAGACAGATGTAAGATATAGATAGCATATACAAATAATATAAATTAGATAAAGGATTTTCGTACCCTAGGCGATATGGTAAATAGATATGCATTAAATGTATTCAAAATCAATTATTTTTTGTGAAAAGAGGTTTTATCGTTATTTGTTATCAACAATAATATAATGTGTAAACAGAAAACTCGTGATGTAAATTGCTGAATGGATGGGATGCACCTGACAATGGATTGATTGTTGTGTGGATTTGTAATCGCTGTGATGACCATTGTGGCTGATTAAAAGGAAGATGCTCTGATCGTTATCACGTCATAATACATTCTTCTTTGATGAGTAAAGATGAAACCACGTCTTATCGTCAACCAAAAAACATAGGACTACAGAGATTCTTGAGCGACCAACGAATGCAGTTTTTGAATTCATCATCAGGAAAAAGTAGTTTTTATGATTAACTGGATTCAAATCGATATACAAGAGACTGATAAGATGAAATGAGGTTATAATCAACGACAGTAGTTTTCCAAATGTGTTGGAGGTCCAACTTTAGTGATAATAGTTTTTTCGATGTTTAACTATGTAGACGAACGTTAATCGTATCAAATATGTTTATCCTTTCCTGTAAATATTGCATACAATTTTTTCAAGCAAGTGATTTGTTCAATATTTTGGCTCTGTGTCTTGGGCCTTCCTTTGGGATACGTGAATAACAGAGCGGATTTTTTTTTAATATGGTTCTAAGACTTCTCCTGAAGAAGGCTCAAGGTACCTTAAGTAAAAAAAAAATACTTCATCCAATATCATATCATTTGTATAAATTATCTACTCTCGTTCAGATCTAACTTATAGCAATACAAATTTCTTTTGTTTTACTTATATTTTGTGAAAACAGTATTTAAAAATGTCTCCATATCTGAAAATAATCATACCTTTCGAATCCAATTTACCATGAAACTTTCCGTTTGCTAAAACCTGATTAAAATTGTAGCTTTTGAATCAAATAATACAAAACACGCTCAACATTCCGTTGAAAGAAATCAGCAAGAATCAATTATTGCTTACTTACTATTTTTCCATTCTTCACGTGCAAATTTCTTAGCAGGAATTCACACGGAAAAATTTCATGCAAAAGATATTTATTGGTGAAAAAGAATATGACAAAACTAAAACAATAAATGCACATTAAAAATTCCTGTGCTAGCCTCCGCTGGCCTCAAGTGAGCTTCCTTAAGCATAAAAAGAAACATACAAAATGCCTAAAATTTTATAATCATCAATGGTTGAGACCAAGTGTTTATCAATGAGGTAACACATTGTAAACACTTGGTTTTAACTATTGAGCAAAAGAGTTTTGTCCATGAAAGTACATGCAAAGTTTCAAGACGATCCATTCTGTGGTTTAAAAGTTATTACGAGAGAAACACGTTAATGTATGAGCCTCACTTTTTAAAAAAAATTAAACTTATTAAAGAAATTCACTTCTCCCAAAGTCACTTCCGTGAACTTGATCATCTTCTAATCAAAAGGCAGCAACTGGTATCGTCTAAGAGATCATCAGCGTAAAGATCTTTTTCCGGTTCCTTTCATCTGTTGTTGAAGTCAAATCTAATTTTGGATCTGAATATTGTATCTCTTTGATCTCCTAAATGTATTTTGATCCTATTATAGCATAGCTCCAATGTTTAGGGATATGCAGAACTAAATCGATCCGAACATCGCATTTGCGGTAACTCTGTTTGCCATTAATTGTATAAATTAAAATTATAAAAGATATTTTTTGATTTTTCTGTAAAATAGCTAATTACAGGGTGATCGGTAATTTAGGAATTCAATTAGGATGGAAAGATTATGAATGGAATCTGTTTAAATAATCATGACGAGATCTCTGCAATCACGAACGATATTTAAAGTTACATTTGTCTTTATTGTTCGAAATTATGGAATGGTTTCAGAAATAATCGAAGTTTTATGTTAAAAATAAGGTATATTTTACGGATAGGCAAAAATTATCACAGCAGAGATGTGGGGGATCAGTTTGACGCTCGTCCTCCTGCCGGGAAGAAAACCAGAGACAGAGGATTGGGATCATCTACAATTCTAATCAGAAAACAAAAATAACTGTTAGGGATTCCAATTGCCACTTTTTGAAAAATAAAACATTTTTTTTTCCCCTCATTTAATCTTTTAAAATTCAAAGACGAGACGTAATATCTGAAAATCTATAAATTAAGCAAATTGAGGGTTCCACCTTTTAAAATAAGGAGATTAGAATAGGAAGCACCAACCATCCTATTTGTTCTTTGACGAGATAGTGTCGTCCATTATTCGCAAATTGTCTTTACTTTTAATTCATGTTTATTTTTGGAATCTGTAAGCAAATAAGCTCAGTCGATCGAGCTACTCTCCCTACAAAATAGAACGTCGAAATCGAACGTTCTAAAGAATTGATTTCTCTTTACATAGCAAAAAATCAACGTCCAAAAAAATCCAGCTATTACATATGAAATGTATGTTTTGGAAAATAATATTTTTGAAAAGAGCAGAAGATTCCTTAACTTTTATCCGATTTTAATGAAATTTTACCTGAATCAAACGATTTTAGTGGCCTGTAGTAGGAAAAATAGTTTTTGAGTTATTCGATTATAAATGGACGCAAGGAAGATTGTCAGATCAAATCTTAATATCCTGGGTGGCTAATGATCCTGTGGATATAAAAAAAAATAGCAACTAGGAAAGTAAAAATCATCTCTAAACTTACTGAAAAAAAATATTGTCTAAGAGTAAAGTCAATGGTTATCTTAATAAATCCTTTCTCGGTTTTACACCCAACCCTCTTAATTGTAAATTCTGTCATTTTTTTTTAATTGTTACGGGTCATTGTAATTCCAATTCTGGTTGGAAGAAATGCTAGTTTATGAATGGTTTCTTTAGGATTAGAAGTTTGTGTCAATGAAATAAATACGAAAATGAAGAAAATAACAAATCTCAGCTGTAATAATCTCCACAATGTAATTTCCTAAGATATTATGAGAATGCTAACTGTTAATTGCTTTGTCATTTCAACTTAGTTCCTGATGCTTGGCAGTTTTATCAGGAAAACCATTTTTAGTCTTCTGATCAAGATCAGAACACATATATTCCCGTTTTGTCTGGGGACAAGTATCATTAAAATCTCATTAGCAACAATGACAAAAATCCCAACAATTCTTATGAGCAACAATGACAATAAAAATGACTTAGGTTTGGAATCTCATTCTTTTTTTTATCAAAATTGATTAAAATAAGGCAAAGTTTATTGTTAAATTAACATTGAATTTTGACATGAAGCTTAACAAATCTTCAACAAAAAAGTACTTAGAATCAATAGTATTTACGATGTTACTGCATTTGTAGGAAGGAATTAACGTGTATAAAAAAAATACTGGCTTAATTTAAGATTGAGAGACTTCTTTGTTTCCATTATAGAAACTGAATTGGACATAAGCACCCGAATAAGGGTCATTCCAAGTCCATTGCTCTTACTTTGTTGGCTTTAATCAAGGGTTAACGAAGAAAGGTCACTGGCGTCAATGGAGTTTCTTCCACTAATCGCTCGCGGGGAGAGGAAGTACGTCTTGGTGAAGTGTAAGTCTCAAGTAACAGCGCCACAAACAGTATTCTACTCAGATGTACAGGGTGAATAAAGGGAGGGCTCGTATGAATTTACAAAGTGAATGATGGGCAAAACCACTATCAATAAAGTAAATTTTAGGTTATAAATACTATAGATACTATGCAGAAGCTCATAAAGTTAACTAAGAATTCTCTTAATAATTCAGTCCTGTTTTTCAACTTATGTCTGTCTCGGATTTCTGTAGAGTATTGTTAGCAGGCCAACCTTGATCTGACGTATGTTTTCTTTCTAATAGGTCGTCTCAACCATCGTTCATTTTTACGCTTCTCAAACAAAGATTAATACTGTTAGCCATCTCACAATAGTCCACAGAATCCTGAAGTGGACAACCATATATGTGGTTCATTAGTAGTGCTAATCCAGAAACGGCCTTCTCATGGTCGTAAGGATGAGAAAACATTCTTATTTCCTTGAATTACAGTCTCTTTCGTCCGCAGTTGTTTTCGTGATATAGTTGAGATTATTTTAATCCTGTCTTTATTAACATTGTACTTCATTTCAAATATCTTTATACAATAGTTTACTGAAAGTAAGCTATATGTTCTCTTTTTTTTGGTATAGAAATAAGTAAAGGCCTATATTTATTTTCAAATTCTAAGATCAGCTGACTGTGAGTATAAACAATAGAAATTTCGCATTTTCTGAAAAAAAAATAATTAAAATCCACATTACCGACTGAAGTTGTCGATAATTTTAATCCTATCCAGCTGATCAAACTGATTAACGGATTAGCTAAAAGAGGATTAAATGTCATTGTTCGAAACAATGACAAAGAATGAGAATAGAAATCCATTGTTTAGAATCCAATGCTTTTCTAGGAGAGTTTTTGTCTCCTTCTCGTACTAATTTCTCGACACTGGGAAAAGATTTCAAATTTAAAAGAGAGATCATCTCTAGTCCTTAAATATGCATGCTAAGTTGCAAGAAGATCCAACCAGCGATGCAGAAATAATGATAGAGGACTCACGTCAAACACGCACAGATTGAGGGACACTTTTCTTAGATGTTAAGTTATAATAAAAAATCAAAATGGGTGTAGCTTTGGGGAAGAAATAAAAAAAGGTTGGAAAATAATTAGATTTCATTTATTTTTTTGTATGAAGATGTTATGGAAATGTTAGAAACTCACTAAGCTTCAATCCAGTTCCACTGGAGACGAGGAGGTGGAAAGAACAGTTTTAATCAAAAAAGGGTTTATGTGATCACCTAGGATTGAACGATAGGGGAATGAAATTCTTGACCAAGTGGAAGTTAATCCCACAATCTCTCTTCGTTTCTTAGTTTCCAAGTAAACATTAAAGAATAGTTTCTTATGTCAATAAACTTTTTAAGGAAGTTGAGATGGAGCAAAGGAAGCGAACAAAGATTTTCTTTTATTATCATTCGATCTAAAACATTAAATATATAACTAACATTAAATTATAATGTAGTGATCGAAACTAAAGAGAAATTCCTGATTGGTGTCATGTATGTGCTTAAAGGAAGTATTTTAATTCGATTATTCGATTACGGATTACTACGGATTAAGGTATCGCGGAACCGTAGCTCCTGTCCGAAGACTTTACATTTAAAATGCTTTTATGTATTCTAACTCCACAACTACTGAAGTATATTCTTGAGATATATTTTATTTCCCTTGGTACTGTCTTAAACTGCATTCTGCCTAAGTGTAGATAGAAGACAAACTCAAGTAATATTGAAGCAGAAAATTAAAGATTAAATCAGATACATAAACAACTGTTATTTATCTCTATCTAAGGTTTTCTTTGTCGAAGCGTTTTGGGAAAGCATATTTACCTTTCAGATTACAATACGTTACTTATGAGACTGAGATTACCAGAAGCACCGCCTTGCGATGCTTCACGGCAACGCAGTCGCATTGGGGCTAAAATCCGTCTGACGTCAAAGAATACTGATCTCCAAGATAAGAATACAAAATTTACCTCTTATTTATGATTTAACTACCGCTTTGTCACTACAAGTGAATGTAATTTTGTGCAAAAGCATAAATTTAGGAGCGATCCATAATAATAAAAAAAATTAAAAATAATAATAATAATAAAGATAGTACATTAACGTATTGTAATGTAAAAAAAAGTTAGAAAAATAAGAAAAAAAAAAACAAAAACAAAACCCACGCGGACATTCAGAAAAAAAAAAGATTAAGAGAAAAAAAACAAAAAAACAGTACATGTACAGATTCGAACCGACAACCTCCAGTATATAAGCTTGAGACTTCTATATCAAGCTACAGCAGACAACTGAAATGAGATGGTTGCATTTCTAATATTTAAGCTAATAGCGGAAATCCAATGAAAACAATGCCAAATATCTCGAACATGAGGGGGGAGCGGCATTGGCCCCTGAAATACCCTATTCCTATGTTGTTTGGATCTCTGAATGTGATGATGAAATCCGTTTGCCGATGCGATCTTCCGTTCGGGAGTTGTTAGGGGAGGACAGACACGGACAGGACCAAACGCTGCGCTTTTGGTCGCCATCACAATCGCTCCCAAATGAGTGGCTAAAAATTGGAAAACATGTTTTAAAATATCATATTTTTCGACGCCATCCTTTGCTGCTACTTGACTTGAATGTAATAAAGAAATCCGTAATCCTCTTTACGAAGGTAGTGCTTCAGTCGAAACGGAACTTGCCTCAAAGCATCCGTTCTTCTGTTTGCCAACCAAATTCAATGCTTCGTTATTGATTTACTTAATTCGATGTTTACTTGTATTTTCGAAAAGAAAAACTGCCATTTTATTGGTAAATTTTTATTTCTGCTGGGCCTTTTTGTCTTTTTTTCTATTTCTACATTTTGAATGTAAATTTTTTTATATAATGTTTTGAATACAAATTTATAATCGACTTTAATTTTCTTAATTTTTTAATGAGGCATTTTGGAAGGTCTTATTTAATTGATTTATTAGATGTGGATTTATATATATAATATATACACGCTGAGTTGTCAGTTTATTATTTACACCAATTGCTATTGCACCTGTAAATATTTTTACTTCATTTCTTTTAATTTCTTAATTAGTACACTTTTAACTTTGGATAGTTAGTTATTAGCGGAATCTATCTATTGTTTGCTATTTTTACCAATCACATGTTAATTTGTTGTATTCACTGAAATTATAAATTATAAATCTTAACAGCAAACCTACTAATGTTCACAACAATTTTGCAACAATTTTTCGACTTTAAAATTTTCCAGTCTTCCTCATATATATAGACTAGTAAATAAACATTAGTAGAGTAGTTTGTTTGAGTAAAAATATATGAAATACTAGTTAAAGAAAAATTGTAACTAGTTACTAGTTACAAAAAATTGATATCCTGATGTGAATGAGAAAGAAATTGAAATTGTGAGATCACTCCGAAACTCTCCCAGTCGTACAAAAATCACGTGATAGATGTAAAATAATGTTATATTAATATCGAGATCGGAGTATATACATATACGTATTTCACTTCCCACACCTTTCTCCCCCTTCTCCACAACCCTACCACATCAAACCTTTCCCAGCTGGTAAACAATCATGTGATCAGTACAAATCAAAATTATATTCTTATTGTGAAACCTGAAAATTGAAATATCGTTCAACAATATTTTCTCATTCCTCCCCCCCCCCCCGTTTATACCCCGTAGGGCTCGATATCGAAAAAGCATTTTTTTTTTTTTTTTAATTTTGACAAAGAACACTGATGGCACCTTTCCTGTTTCCACCTCAACTGGTTTTGAGATACGCAAATCCTTCAGAAAAAAAGGTCTTCAAAAGGTTGTCTCCGCCTTTCAAAGCATATTAGGATCCGAATATCAAAAATTCGTCTAATATAAAGAACACTCATATCGAATTTCGTGTTCACTAAGGAAGAGATTTATACATAAAAATATTTTAGCTCAGGTTACTATGTGGCGCTATTATGCACAACAATAGTTTAGCTCCAATTGTTGCTCAACAATATTTGTGTAGTTCCCAATGTTGCCACCAGATGCATATGTGCAGCTATTTCAGAGATGAGGATGGTGTGTCCAGGTTCCTAGAAAGCCTATATTTTACGTAGAATAGTATAGAGTTGCAATGCCAAATTTTGTTCAGATCAGTCAAAGGGTGTAAAATTATATAGAGAACTTAGAAACATATAAACTTTGACTTTTATTTACAGGTATATGTATAAAGCCGGACAATGATGTGGAATTTAAAAAAAAGAAAAAGAAACAATACAAAAACCAATATGAAAGAAGGTTTAACGTGCATTAAATGTAATATAATACATTATGTAATATAATAATATGAAAACGGAAGAAACTAGAGAATGCACAAATTCGTAAAGTTGTTTGCTTTCACTCATTGAGCCATCATCGACAGCATTCTGGGACGAATTTGTGCATTCTCTAGTTTCTTCCGTTTTCATAATACAAAAACCATATCACTGTTTCTGTGAAGATACGGCAAATTTATCCTCACGTCATCAGCAACATAAGTGGAAATTAAAATAACTAAACTATAGAAACAATTTAGAAAACAAAAACGCAATTCTAAGACTTTGCTCTTTTTTATTCAGTTATTATATATTATAGTTAGTTTTTAGTTTTTAAGTATGTAGATTAAAAATATAAATTAGAAATTAAAAAATTAAATAGAGCAAAATCTACAATATTGAGTTAAAGTTATAAATTACAAAAGAAAAATAAATAAATACCTTAATAAGAAGCAATGATACATTAACTTCAAAATTAGGCTTACATATCGAACAGGCAAAAGTTAAAGCTAGATATTCGAGTTTCGCAAAGCAAAGATTTCAATCAATGATTTGCAATTTAGAATATTACGCATTAATATAACTTGTATGTTCACTGAAATTATTTAATTTATTTTAAGTTGCGATCTGTTATATTATTTAATTTTTCTGTTTTTAGTCATCAGATCAATGAAATTATAGTTGAATCGTAATTAGATAGTTCAAACACTTATTAACAGTTTTATTCTGTTTCTGATTTAAATTAATGTAGAGAAACAAATCTCCTTTAAATAGATTTCCATTATGGTTTCTCGGAGAATGATACAGCATTATAAAACTGAGGGCGTTAAAATTTATTACGAAGCGATTGACACTTTGGACACTGTTTGGATAATCGATTCTAAAGTTACTTTGCTTCAATATTTACGTGTATCGCGTTATAATTAATTCACTAGTTATAGTGAGGGAGCTTATCCTCCTTTTGACATAATCCAGCAATCTTTTAACTCAAACGATGTGGCTGCAACCATTATTCCACGTCTGCTTTGCGAGACCGGTAAACAATCTAGACGGACGCCATTATAAAATTTGAAACATCAACATCAATGCCATCTGGTGATGGTTTTATGCAGCAATAAATCCTTATAAGTAAAGCGCTTTTTTGCTGGCAATGAATTTTAATCATGTCTAGATATTGCTTCATAATCTATATTCTGCTGGTTTTTTTATATAGATTTAAGAACCTTAGTACGCACTCAAAATTTAATGTCACAACGAAAACCTTGAGCTTATCAGAATTAATGTTTTAAGCGATTAATTTCAATAAGTTCATTTTAATTTGTATTTTCATTTCAGAACCACCGAAATAAAATTATCCACGTTTCAACTTATTTCAGAACTTCTTGTTTTCTATAAATTGCTATTTATATATCCATATGGGAGAATTAATATTATACCACAGGATATTATATGTTCGATCTAACGTTTGTATGCCACTGAATCCGAGAGAACAAAGTGTTAAAAACAACAAAATCTTAAAAAAAAGAAAAAAAATTAGTGGAAATTTTGCAGACATCTATTAGTTTGTGATCAACATAACTCAAAACCGATCTATCTTGATAAGCTGAAATTTCAGAAGCAGCTTTAGATTGATACGAGGAAGAGCCCAATTTATTTTGGTACAGCTCCGATTAATAGATAGAGAGCTAAGGATAAAAAAACAACCAAATAGATTGCATTAAAGAGTATTAGTCCTGATAAATTACTTTTTAACGAATCAACATATGAAACTAGAAAATTACTTAATTAGAAAATTCTAATCAAAGATATAGGGTTTCAGATATGAAAAAATCTTTTGATTTTTATAGAAGTGAACCCAAAAGGATCGAAAACTAGCAACACACAATAAGATATTACCACGATAAATAAAAAAAAAACTAGAAGCGCTTAAAATTTAATATCACAGATTTTTATTATAACTATTTTGATCTTAATAAGCGAGAATTTGAAAGCTGGCACGCCAACTATTCCTCGTTATCTCATAACCTCAATTCATCCATGAATTTACTATTTCCGCTTTCTAAATATCCATTTCGAAGATATATCTGGTTTAATAAGCAGCTTGAAGCTTTGAGATCATATAATGTGAATTCATCTCATTCACCATCTGTTTTCACCTTGATTTAATGACTCTTCCACATGCTACAGTTGTCGTGAGATGCCTAAGTAATTCATCAATCCTAATTGCCGACTAATTTCTAATCTGACTTTATACTACATGAAACTGATTATAATTTCTGAAATTGTCGGTTAGAAAAATAAGAAATTTCTTTACAAATGTATTTGAACCTTAAAGAAGCTTTTAAGTTATCTCTTATTGTTTTTGGTGAAAGAAATGAACTTGGGAATTATTTGTTAATTTAAATCTTAATGAATTTTCTTAAGTCATTTTATTTGTCAAATTACAGTTGAGTATAGTTATTACTTAGATTTTTAAAGACTCAACAAATTTGGAATAGTCATTTATTTATTAGTTTATTGTAATATATTATACTCTCTCTGTCCCATAATAATAGTAGCAAGTGAATATTTAAGCTGGAATTATTGGCGAATGCAGCTGTAAGTTAAGTTGTAGCGCAAAATTACGAAGCCTTCAATCAAAATCAATGTTTCATGACATCTGTCATTTGTTTTGACATCTTTCTTTTTTTTAGGTTAACCTAATTATTACGATTTACAACTATTTTACTAATTTCATCCGCTGATCGAAATCAATTGGGTTTTTTTTTTCAGTTGAATATCAACCCATTGTAAAAGTAAGATGAAAAAAAAGAGAGTTTTCAAGCAAAGATCGAGTTGCGATTGTCTAGTTCTTGATGCATCAAAAGAAAAACGAGAAGTTACAGGAAGGTGCAATTACGTCAGCTGCAAAACAACAACGAAATTATTGAAAAATCCAGAAACTATCTGAACACTCAAGATAAAAATTAGGAGTAATATTGTTAAAATTTATTGTTTAATTTAATCTAATTTTTTGATAATAAATGTTGCGTTCTATATTTATTTTCTTTTGCTATTGTTATTATTATTGGACAAATTAAATTCATCAACTGCTACTATTATTACGGATCAGAAAGAGAATCAAATTAAACTAAGTCTTCAACTATATATTCTTAGTTTTCATTAATTACCAAACACAATTCCTTTTATCTTTTCTTTGTTAATAATTAGCATTAAGAAGTTCTTCGTATACGTAATCATTTTCTTTCTACATCTCCTACTTCAACTTAATACTAAATTTCTTAAATCCAAAGTAAAATACTTGCTTGTTGCCTTAAATCCACAACATTACTGGAGCCATCTGTTGACCAATCGTGTAACTACGTAGCTAAGACTATTCTCTAAATGTCCACACAATGGTCAGTTATGAAGAATTCCAACACTTTAATTTAATAAAGAAAATCAAAGCCTATTCGGTAAAAAAAAATTGCTCAAACAAGTAAATTTACTTTCTAATTAAATAAATAAATAAATAAGTAAGTAATGGCGTTGGATAGACAATATTAAGGATAGAAACAATTCGTTAATAGTTCTTTTTATAATTACTCTATTAAAATTTTTAATGTTGTCGTATTCATATTTATTTAACAACACTTATTTCAATAATACAATTTGTTTAACAATGTTTAAGAATTAAAAAGCTTCAGAGAGGATGCTAGTTAGGTACCGATAGTTACAGAGAATTCATTCATTCGATTATTTGGATATTTTTCGACCATCCAAATTCATTTTATTATTTCTGACTTAAAGTTTGTTTTTTCCTTTGGCTTATAGGATCATCTTTCTTCCATTTCTTTTTCAGCTGAACAATCTTCTAGAGTGATGACACTTTTGTGATTGGTCTTTTGACGTTAGGCCTGTTATGTCTTTGACAATTCTTAGGCTTCAACAGTTGTCTCTCGCTGCGTTCTCTTGGTCTTTTCAAATTCACGCTGGTATTTTGACTCATTTTCAGTGGCAGGTCACAAAAACTTTTCAAACTGAAATGTCTTTTGAAATTCGCAGTTGTGATTTGATACAAAGTAAATGTACTTTTATTTAAAAGAAACCTTAAAACTTTTTTTTTATAACTGATGTTATTAAAAGCTCTATGTATAATATATATATATTATAATATATATATTATTATAAAATATCGAATATTGTTTTCGTGCATCACAAAGAAGAAAAACCAGCCTACATTGTATATTAGAGAGAGATAAATAGAAGCAAAACACAGAATAAAGAAACACACAAGCTAGCGTTAAAGCCGAGGTAAATCAAAACCGGTTGCAGTAACTTGATCACTCCTGGAAGCCATGGTTGTAAAACATAAAAATATAAAAAACTATAATTCGTACAACTTACAAATTAATTAATGAAATGTAAATTTAAAATATTCTAATAATAGCAAACGTATTAACAGGATTTTTTTAACTTAAAATTGATTTTAACAGTCATCAATTGTGGGAGTATAATAAATAAGAAAAAAATAAGAAAAGTAGAATGTTAAATAAGCAAACGACCCTTATCTCCTTAGGGGCTTACAAATCGTGGTAAGCAAAGCTTGATTTACTGGGAGCAAACACGCATTTCCTTTAAAAACTCTATACGCAAATATTGATCGAAATTGGTGGGTCAAAGATAGCGAGAGTGAATTACGGTTGGAGACGAATACCTGCAAAGAAAATCTTCGCTACCTTGGATGACTTAGGATTCTTCCACAACGTTGAGGAACGTGTTTTTTCCTTTGTACTTAATGCATGTAGTTAATGCATGATATTTTTCCCAATAATCGTCCCACTTTTAATGGATCTGTAAATAAACTTGATTTCACTCGCTTAAGTCAATCAATAGCATCATTAGCATTTAATAATTAAATCATCATTGTAATCTTTCTGTCATATTAAAATTACTTACATAATGAAAATATTATATACTGGGAAGTTGAAAATCTAAGAAATTAATAATTGTATAAGGATTCATTTTAAAAGTACGATTAAATAACTATAAAATAACTGGAAGTTTTACTTATTATAAAATTTGGGGTGAAGGAGTTATAACTTTTTTACTCACTTTTAAAGGCGGCCTTTTTTTTTTTTTT